>SJVG01000139.1:0-58005 GCA_034774675.1 Scedosporium minutisporum
ATATTCTTTATATATAATAATCTAGTACTATAAAAGATAAATAAAAGGCTCTATTATTAATATAGCTAGTAAATTGTAGATTTAATAGAGGTTAATAGTTTTTTAGTTAGTAAGTAAAGTAAAGTAGTATAATATGTTTAGGATAGGCTGATCGTAGTTTTAATGCGACTGGATGTAGCTTACCTGCCTAGCTGAGAGTGGGTATAAGCTAGGTTAGCATTTAAGCTAATTAGAAAATTCAACTCTACCCCTGTTTATTTAAATTAACTCTATAGGGATTATTAGTATTAGAAAAACTAACTCTAGTAGAGTTGGTTATGTTATTGTTTATATAGGCTAGGAAATCGACGTGGTCTTTCCGCGCACCAACGAGACATATGCGCCGATAGACTACTTTCCTATCGTCTTTGCACTATAGAATGCTGAGCTGGCCAAACATCTCAAGCCCTCTATCTACTCATTTGTCCGTAATGGGACCGACTTGTTGGATACGTTCGGGCACTCCATTACCGACCTAACCTCTACCAACTTCTCCTCCAGCGAGCCCTACTTTGTCTACCACTACCTGAAATCCATCACCGAGGGGCCTCATCGGCTGTTCGCGACTGCTATCTGGAGAAGCTGTGATGAGAGTGGCGATCAAGTTGCTATCGTTGGCCATGATATCAACCTCAGTGTCTACTTCAATATCGAGAGAGGCGGCCAAGAAGTCGATCTTGTCGCTGCTATAGAGAAATGTTCCCCTCAAGACGGAGTTGCTATCAACGTGACTGACCAAACACACGACGTTCCTGAGAAGCTGTCTTAGGAGCAACAACAACTGTCCGGTACTTGTTGTTACGATCCTAACACTATGGGGCTTGATCGGTCAACGGGGCACCGTGGGTGTCAGGGTCGAAGGGGCCTGTTTGAGGTAGAGTAAGGCAGTCAAGCAGTGACACTAGGAGTCGTATTGGTGAGAGTGTGTATTCAAGTGTAGGGTGCAGTTGCGTCTTGAATTGACTACTGAAGAGTCTGGAGGAACAAACTAGATACAGGGAATCCTTCGTAGTTTATATAGACCCTTCCTCCACCCCTCTTCAGTGTGTGGTTGGTTTCCTGTCGGTCGATCGGTTCTCGACCGATCGATCGGTCGGATTCCTTCTATTCGATTATCGGTCGGTCGGTCCTCGACCGTCCGATCATAGTTCCTTGTAGTCACGTGCTTCCCCATGGTTTCTGCCGCTCCTTACCGCCTTCCCTGCGGCCTATGTCGCGGCCAGGTCGTGACACTTGTGCAGTGTTGGCCTCCTCTTCCCCGACCCCAACTGCAGACCCCTGCCGGGTGAAGATTGACACAACTGTGGCTGCGAGTATGTCTGCCTTTTTGAAAAACGCGTTGTGCAAAGGCCTGAACCCACCTGCCGACTGCCCTGAAGAACGCGCTGTGCAGAAGCTAGTTATTACAGGTGTTGCGGGCTTCGCAGCTGCTTTCGGCGCTATTGGATTCCTTCTTGTCTGATCATGTCATGGGCTGACCTTATGTAGGCCCAGGGCGGTGACAGACGGCAGAATGTGACAGGTGGGCAACACCCGCCTGGCAGTTGCACAAGCCACGAAGGCGATCCATGCAGAAGCATACTAACAGAGGGAACGCAAGCCTTCAACGGAGTAGCCGATAAATTGGCCCTGCACTGGTGAAATGTAGGATCGAGACGAAGGGTTTGAGGTCCCTAGACTACGATTTGACGCACATGCTACAAAGATCTGGCTTTGAGTATCCAGCTCAACCTCCACAAATGATCTCTATGATCAACCTGCTTCGATTTTAAGGACACAACAGCACGACATTATACGCGGACAAGGCTTCCAAGTCGATATCAAGTTATACAAAATCCATCGGAGGGGGCATTTAGAAGTTGCACTGAGAAACTGGCAAGTAGATCTCCATATGGCAGCGCCTCCATTGTCATGGCTATAACATTAATGATTAGTTGTCTCTAGCAAGTGGATTGGCCATTGCCGGCAAAGGTTCCCGACTGGTAAGCACCGTTGGCATCACCAAGACATTCCGCTGCCAAGGTGTTAGTCTCAATGTCCAACTCTTGTTGAGGTTTAACACGCATGACTTACCAACCGTGACAAGCTTGAGGTTGTTCTGCTTCGCCCAGTTGATCAACTACGGGGTAAGCGTCTGCACTGTGCTAGCATACGTCTCATGCGTCAGAGGTATATGCCCGTTGCCGCCTGCACCGGGTTGCTGAAACTTTTGCTGGCTCTGCTGCGCGCTCTGGCCGTTCCAGTCGCCAGAGCCGACGTCGTTGGTGATGACCTTGCATCCTAGCGACCGTATCGTGGGCAGCGCGTTTTCGCCCGTGACAAGGTACGGAGGCCGCATGTACGCGGGCTTCTTGCCGATGATATTGACTATGGTTTGCTCGAAGCGCTGCATCTGCTGCTTCAGCTGGTCGGTGCCCAGGCTGCCAAAGCTCTGCGGGTGCGTCCAGGTGTGGCTAGCGATTTAGTGGCTCCAGTCGAAGACGGCCTTGATGGCGGCTCTCTGGTTGTAGACGCAGCAATAAGGTGTACCGGTCCAGAAGAAGGTGGCCTTGGCACCGGCCCTGTTGAGGATGTCTAGAAGCTGGGTGGTGTACTGCCCTGGGCCGTCATCATAGGCGAGAGCTAGGACGCCAGGCTTGCTGCACTGGCGGATGACAATGCCTGGGGTCGCCTGCCGTTCAAAGATGTCTAGAGGGTCTGCAACAGGGAGAGAGGCAGCGCTGCGCTGCCAGAAGGAGGAGGTTGATGGTAGGGAAAAGATAACCTGACCTAGGACAAATATAAGCATCGCCCCGCCGACATTCGAGGAAAACTGAAGTAGGAAGAAGTAGTAACGAACCAACAACATAATATGGGGAGGCCCATCATAATCTTTCCGAGGCTTCAGTGCGGTCAGACCCACTCTAGGAGGAGACCCAGATAGAATACGTGACTTCGAGTCCGACGATGAGGAAGAATGAGATGATGGTTGCCTACAGTAACGACAGCAACATTCCCGCCCACATTCATCGGACTCGGGAAACGATTTCCGCGCTACAGGGGACATCAGCTATCGTTTCCCGAGGCAAGCGTCGTGATTCTCAGTTACAACGAGCAAGAGAGGGCCTCAACGCGTGGCGTTAAACGAGATCCTTCGCTATCTGTCTCTCTATATAACCTTGATAGCCAGGTCCATTCATCGAGACTTGGGTCTCGCATAAGTCATTCCCAAACCAGCTCCGCAAGTTCCTTCCTTTATTTGTCTTTCTGGAGACTCAGATGGCTAGGTCATTATTACACATGCCATAGGACATTGTCCTTGTAGGGTTGTACCTTGATTCCGCCGGCCTCGTTCGGTGTGACTCTCTCGAGAAGAGACGGCAAAACTGACAAGACGCACCTTTTTTCTTCTTCTTTTTATTAGTTCCTGCAAAGACTTTCGGCTGCCTAATCGTAAGCGAGAGCGATGCTCTTCAGAAGCAGCGGTTAGGTCCGCACGTCGTTTCACAGCACTAGAGAAATGTGGAGACCTAAGCGAAAACCAGATAACCATTTTAGAAAACTTGATAAAATTAATCTCTGACACAGATCCTTTTTTTTGTCATAAGATTTTAGTTTTAAGAAGACGGGTTATTTCTAGCCCAGACCTCTCCCGTTGAACAAAGTAAGTCTCAAAATCGAGGCACAATCCGAAACCTATTCATCATTTCCAGCAACTCGCAATGGGAGGATATGTTGGGAATCTCCGAGCTCGTCGCCAACTTCCTTTGCAACTCGAGCCCCATCTTCAATTGCCCCATCAATGAAGCCCCTCCAGCCCTTAGCCCAGTCGGCACTGGCAAACAAAATATTGCCTTGGCGCTCTTTCAAAACAGCTAGGTATTCTGTTGCCATGCCGGGCCGCAGGAACTCCCACGTACCTAAGGCGAATTCGTCAGTGTTCCAGTCATGAAATATAAGTTGTCGAATGTCCTCGAATAGCGTTGGCGCAAAGGCACGCATGGCCGCTAAGGCTTTCTGCCCATCATCTGCCGTAGGCTCAAGACGGAGATTGGGGTACGAGCAGCCAAAGGCCACAACGTGGGTGTTCCCCGCCGGCGTGGTGCCGTCGCCAAAGGACATACCCAAAGCGCCCCCGTTCCAGCCACTGAAGGTCCGGAGAGCTGGGTTAGCTACTTCAGCGTGGACCTTGACACAATGGTTAGTGTGGCCTATCTCAGAGGCTGCTCGCTTTCCCGGAAGTAGATCGGGCTTGAAGGTGACGTCCTTCAACACATTGAGCGGGATCGTCGAAATTGCCCGTTTTGCTTGATACTGGACGCCCGACCGAGTTGTGACCACTACGTGGCTTCCTAGGTCTTCAACACTGGCTACAGGGGCACCAAATTGGTAGGTGAGCTTGCCTGTCGTACTGGCTTCATCGAAGATCTGTCGAGCCAATTTTGACTGCCCATCCTTGAGCTTAAATGTGAGACACATCTCTTTGAACATGAGCATATCATAGTTGTTGAGAGCCCACCATCGAAGCATGTCAAAGAAACTTGATTCCTCCATCGTACCACCAGAGGTCACGGAGAGAAATATCTCAAGTACTTCACGCTCGATGGGCGTCAAATGGTCTTCAATCTGGGCGAGCCGATCGGCGAAGGAAAGTTTGTCGTACTCGCCTATAATAGGGTTGTGGTGCGCGTTGTGTGGGAAAGGAATGGCTTCTCGGCCGAACTTTCCATCAACATTAACAAACTTTTTAACTGCCGATTCCAAGATTTCGAACTAGAAATAAGTGCAATTAGCATGATGAAAAAAAAAAAGAGAAGAGTGAGCTCGGAAACGAATACCTCCTTTTGAGAGCTGAGTTTCGTTGTGCTGCGATTTGAACGGTTGATCCAAGTGTCTTCAAGTCCTTGGCCGGCTATGGGTGAAATCTCAAGGCCGTCACTCATGTTGTATCTAGCCAGCTCTCTCCAGACAAATGGCTGGTTCCAATGGACCCAAGTTCCCCCAATTTCGTAAGGATAACCTTCAATATCAGCGGACCACGTTCGTCCGCCGATGCGGTCTCTGCCTTCGAGGAGAAGTACGTCGTATCCAGCGATAGTAAGGTCACGCGCTGCTATTAAACCAGCGTATCCTGCGCCGATGACTACAGCGTCATGAACTTTGTCGGATGGCCGGTTCGATGAAGGTTCAATAACGCCAATGGACGGAAGACCATTTTTAAGGCCAGCACTTGGCGTCCAGAGATGACCCTCTCGGCTGACGTGCATTTTCAAAACTGTAGTGGTGGACAAGACTTAGTTACTAGTGGGCTAGGAGGCAGGCGGAAGCAGGGAATAGTGATCTTGTGGTTTATTTTGATAAGGATGATAGCTGTGTAGAGCTTTGGCTTGTCCCCATTGTACCCGGTGTTAAATGGAACTGTTCTTATAATCACTAATACCTGAATTAACAATCCCGCGGAGCTCGGCGGAGATTCCGCGTTCCGAGGTCACGAAGACGACTCAGCCCCACTCCCAGTCTCTGTTTCGCACGATGCGTTATTATTAAGTTGGGGAAAGCTCTTCTTGTGTCTCTGGGCCTTCCATTACCACAAAGAAGTCGCCTGCAACCTTGCCCCTATCATCGCCTCTTCCAGGCTTGCTACCACTCATAACACAAACCGGCGCCAAAAGACCGATGTAGTCATATATTTGATAGGTTGGACTGCTTATCTTCTCGGAAATTGCCGCTCAGCTCTCGGAAATTCTTGAGATTTCCGGCGTTCGACAGGGAAGACGCTCCAAGATAACGGTCATGTTCACGCAGCTTCTGGGGAGGAGCATCACACTTTTCCCGATTGGGCTTCAATGCAACCCCCCCACCTCTCTACCCCAGACCCACAATTACCCCGGATTTTGCGACATCGATTAACTGCATCAGGAATCCGTTCCGAGATAAGTGAGATCCCAGATAACACACCTTAGACACCAATGTAAGTTGAACGAATATTAAAAACAAACGCGGTGCGTCAATCCCCTTCTCCCTAAGTTCCTTGAGTTATATCAATTCTTCAGTTTTGAATTCGGAAGTTTCAGAAATGTCTAATACCTTGCAGCCCAAGAAAATCGACATCGAGGTCGCCCACCATCTCGAAAAGGTTCCATCGCATCAAGTATGCTTCGCAAGTGATGAGGAGCGGCTTGCCCAGTTGGGCCATACCCAGGAACTTAGTCGGCGATTCTCCATTTTAACCCTTGGGTCGCTCTGCCTTTGCTTGATGGCCACTTGGGAAGCATTATCCACTGTCATCACCGCTGCCCTTGTTAGTGGCGGCCCTCCATGTCTTTTCTACAACTAGTATGTTCCGTCTTTCTTTATTCTCTCTCTATTTGCATACGAGGAAATGGTTAATTTTGATGTTAGCATACTGTCTTTCATATGCACAGTCTGCATTGCCTGTTCCCTTGGCGAAATTGCTTCTATATATCCAACTGCAGGTGGTAGGTTAACTATTCCCGACCTGGTAGGACATGATACGCTGACCTGTCGAACCCAGGACAATACCATTGGGTAGCCGCTCTTTGCCCAGCCTCGACGAGGTCCGTTGCCGCTTGGGTAACTGGATGGATATCTATAGGAGGACAAATTATTTTGACTGCTTCAGCAGCATTCGCTGCGGGTCTCCAGGCCCAGGCTTTAATCGTTTTGAACCATGACGATTACGTACCTACTCGTTGGCAAGGTATGCTCTTCTACTGGGCTGTCCTTGCTTACGCAGGGGTTCTCAATATCTGGGGAATGAAGTTGATGCCTCAGGTCAATCTATTGTCAGGTAAGTGAGAATACAATGGCTCGTATCATTACGAGCCCGGAACTGATTACCAGAGTTTAGGTGTCATCCATATTTCGGCCTTCGTTGCCATTATCATCGTACTTGGCGCCATGTCCTCCAAAAATACATCCAGCTTTGTTTTCACTGAGGTTGTCAACAGCAGCGGATGGGAAAGCAGCGCTATCTCCTGGCTAGTTGGACTGCAGAGCGCGGTTTATCCCTTTCTGGGGTAAGTGACGAGGTTAAGGCATGCTTGGGAACATGTTTCTGACTATTTATTTCTAAATAGGTATGACGCCGCTTGCCATTTGTCTGAGGAGCTGCCAAATGCCAGCCGCAACGTCCCCCTTGCCATGGTAGGCAGTGTCGTCGTCAACGGCCTGATCGGTTTGGCATATTGTGTCGTCTTGCTCTATTCCGCTGGCTCCCTTGACTCTCTTCTGGAGACGCCGACAGGATTCCCCTTCATGCAAATATACCTCGAAACCACGAATTCGAGGGCGGGAGCAACAATCATGTCTCTCATGCCCGTCATCATCGCCACTGCTGCAACCATTGCTGGAGTAACATCCACGTCTCGGACTCTCTGGGCATTTGCTCGTGATAGAGCAACCCCCTTCGACTCGTATCTAAGCTCGGTAAACAAGAAGACCAAGGTTCCTGTCCAAGCAGTGGCTGTAGTCGTCTCTCTACAATTTCTTCTCGGCCTCATTTACCTTGGGAACTCCACTGCATTCAACGCCATTCTGTCCATGGCCATTATCGGTTTATACTTGTCTTATGGCCTGCCTATTATTTATATGCTCATCTATGGCCGCTCTTCCCTGCACAGGGGAGTCTTGGGTCCCTTCCGTCTACCCTCTGGTGTAGGTGTCGTTACAAATGTAGTCAGCCTCGTGTGGATTGCCATTGCTATATTCTTCAGCACCTTTCCCTTAACAATTCCTGTAACAGCGCAGAATATGAACTATTCTACAGTGGTGATGGCCGGGTGGATTTTATCCGGGATAGTTTACTATCTTGGGCAGGGGTGGTACAAATTTGAAGTTCCAGCCCTCGATAATATCTCTAGCTAATTTAATCTAATAAACCTCTACACTAAATGCAAATACTCTAAGTAATATTATATATAAATTCGAATGAGCCCTAATAAGGATAGTATTTTCACTCGTGAAGGACCTAAGATGTCTGTCAGGGTCATGTGAGGCAAGGTATACAGCGTTCGACGTACCGCAGTCAATGCGCAACATGAAGTACAATGCCCTTTAGGATGCCCGGAGCTCGACCGGGTCGCGGCTGTTATAAGCTCGCCTTCGTGCATCAGGGACAACTCCGTATTGTAAATCATAGAACTAGCAATTTCTTCTGGAGCGCGTCCTCATCGGGAATGTACTGATGGCCCATTAACACCCGGCCCAGCGGGTGGCGCACGATCGGAATGTGATCGGAAATGTATTGTACAGTTCCAGGGCTCTTGGATAATCGCTGCGGAATCGGGCCAGTTGCTTCCAGCACCATTTCTTCTTTAAAGTCGAAGTCATGTTGCTCAGTCTCTTAATAATGCTGAACATTGTCCTATTATAGTTTCACTATTCATCCAGTCATTCGGGTATTTTGATCACGATGAGCCAGCCGATTACTCGTATTACATTGTTTAAGATTCCTCGCGAGGCCGACCAGAAAAAAGTGCTCGATTTCTACGAAAGCATGCCTCAAAAAGCTGTGAAGGTTCGCCTTACGATTCTCCAATCAAGCTTTCAGTGAATCTAATTTTTTTAGGATGGAAAACCCTATATTCGTTCGGCGAAAGCAGGAAACGCAAAACCCGATCAGCGCGCACAAGGATTCACAGTAGCCGCGATTTCTGTTTTTGAATCTGTGGAAGATATGGAGTTCTACGACAACCAATGCGCTGCTCATGCCGAGCTCAAAAGTTTTGCCAAGGGTGTACATCAAGGATTCGCAATGGTTTACTTCTAAAACCGCCCGTTGTGGTCTTCACCACATATATATAGAAGAGTCAATTGATACTTCGCGCATATTGAGACTAGAGGGGACCTTCCCAACTGACCGTCTTAAATGAGCCACTGGAACCGCCGCGACACCTCACTTCCCATACCGTCCATAAAGTCCACTTCATTCGTATTGTAAGGATGGGGAAGTAAAGATGTGGGCAACTGCTGATGCCCCTGCCTAAATGCATCGAATAAGGTTATAAGGTCACTTCCGATCTGGGAAATGTCGGGCACTAAGCCAGTAACATCGAAGTCTGGTACCATGTAAGTCGCATCCATTCCTCTAAGATGAGCTCCGTCGTTCCCCAAAACGGGTCCTTCATCTTCGATCAATCCCGTGGCACCCAGGCTTTGATACGGAGTTGAGCTCAAAGCGGAAATGGGGCTGCCCCCCGTCGACAAGTTGGAATCCTGGCCTTGATCTAGTCGTTGCAGGCCGAGGCGCTTTAGTCGCGGCAGAAGGCCACGAATACTTTTCCACAGTCTCCTGCTAATTAAGCTACAGTGAGATAAACTTCTAACAAGCTCCACTGCGTCGACGAAGCTCTTCCTGCAAGGGCTAGCGAAGACTTCCGGCGCATGGCACACAGCGAGGAAGATGATTGCTAAAGAACTGAGCAAGAAATAGTTGAAAGCATTTTGCTGGAGTGAGTAAATGTCCGTCGTCGCATTGAGGTGCATTAGAACCTGGATGCTATCGAGAGCAATTTCCACGACCAGCGAGGCCTTTGGGAGGTTACTAGAAATGCTAGTCGGACTTAGTAGGTAGTGCCGATGGATGAGGCAACGCGTGTGGTTTCCACGTAGGTAGAGAAGGGCACGTAGCCGATGAAGGACGGTTGGCTGAGAGCGTGGTGCGAGCCCGAGACGAGGATGCCGTAAACGAAGATGAGGCGGGATTGAGTCTATCCAATCTAGAGCGCTAGAATCGAGATCCATGACAGTATCTTCGGGAATATGCTGGCTTGACGATTTAAATGGCGGGATCGCGTTCCACAGTTTAGAGCATAGCCGGCCGTATCCCACCATGCACTTGACATAGGGAAACTCTTCGTCCTAGATAGAGACTTAGAAGGTCCACTCTTCTCATCTACGTCACACAGAGGTTGAACGTACCGGCTCGGGCAACTCGGGATCAATGTCTCGATCAACGAGCGCAAAAGAAAGGCTGGTGCCAAAACTCCAGCGGCGGTCCAGGACATAGACACACCAAAACACTCTGGTGGCGAGAGTGCGAGACTTGCGATCCTTGAAATTATCGAATAGACTGTCTCTACGATGCAGGCCCATCTCGAGAGCTTCTCGCGCAGCAACACCGATCGTCCTCCACGCCAACAACTCTTCGTCAATGTGAAAGTAGTAAATGCTCTGAAGTTGTTCATCAGTGGGGGTCCTGAAGAGGAAATATAGGGGTGGGAAATAGCTACCAGTATCACCAGAACCTGAATCTTATCCAAACCAACATCTAAGCATGATATCCTTGAGATACCCCGCTCAACTGAGTCGATTATCGCGGTGCTCATTTCGGTCTTGCCATGCGATTCCAGAACAATGCCCGTCGCCACTGCGATTTTGACCAGGTCCACGTCCCTTGAGGTCACAGTGTCTTGTGTTCGGTCGTATCTCTCGTCATCTATTAATCTACCAGCTCTTATGCAATTGAGAATATGGTCTGCATGAGATATTTTTCCCGCCATGTCGAAACAAGGGTAAACCGATTCGACCTCCTCCCGCCAGACCTCTACTAGTCTAGTGACTTCAGAAGCTGTACAGGTCGACCAGAATTGCTCAGAACTCTGAGGCACAGCTCCCTCCTTGGGGATATCGGTCGGGGACTGAGCACCGCTAGGAGGGATAGACTCGCAAACGGGAAACCCCATGCGGGTCAAAGAACGTTCTCCAATGATAATTCCGAATGCTGGCCTCGTGGGTCCGACGAATGGCAGTCCTTTCGGCTCCTGGCTCATTTGAGAACTGACCGGAGACTGGACAAGTGTCCCCCCTCGTGAAGATGACGAACTCGACTGGACACTCTGTGTTGGATGTCTGAAATTTCTTAGAGCCTCCACGGCTCCAGCCAGCTCCATGACCTGCGTACGAAGCTGGGCCACTTCCTTGCTGAGGGATTCGTAGCTCAGTTGACTTATTGGAGTATCTTTCAGCAAGAATAACTTTGCTAGATCTAGGGTACGGATACTCACCTCTCAGCATTGTTCTTGTTTGCCAGGGACGGCTCCTTAGTGTAGATACAAGGCAGCCTATTGTCGACGCAGCGTTTGCAGCCGCTATCATCATTCAAGGGACTACACTTCAGCTTCCTCTTCTTGCATTCTTCGCTGTAATAAACGCCCTGTAAGCAACGTGTCTGGTACACCACTTGATTAATGGGATCCTCTGCCTACCATGCAACGGAGGTATATTTGCCCCGCTTGGGGCGCCGAGGTTGATTCTCGCCTGAAGCAGGCCGTCTTCGGTCCCGGGTTGTGACTGTATCCGGTACTGGCGTTACTGGGCGATTATCCTCCATGTCTATTGGCTTCGGGAGGCAGCGGAAATCGTTGTTGAGAAAACAGACATTTCCGAGAGAACTGGGGAAAAGGAGAGGAGTGGGGTTTGGATTGATATGGGGGTCGATGGGGGCGCCTTATTTCGCCGCCTCCTATGTTTTCCATCGGAACAGTTCCGACATTCCGAGACTTCATGCCGGCCAAGCACGAGCTTGATCATGCAAACTTGCCACGGCGACGACCGCGGGGAAATCTTTCGGATAGGACCAGTCGAATAATCACCGTTGAAGTAATCATGCAGAAGTCGTCTACTTTTAAAAAGCCTCATCAGCGCGTTTGGTGAGACTCTTTGTCTTCCCTGTGATGCCGAATAACTTTAATAATTCCAGCTTTTCTCGCAGCTTATCAACGTTGTACCAATCATGACTATTGCAGACCTCATCCTGTCCCTAAATGACCAAATTCAAAACAATGCAGGGCGATCGCTCCTTGTGTCCTTTTTTATCGCTCCTGTCGCCTACCTTTTCGTCAACGAGATAATCCGCCATAATGCACGGATTGACAATTTGAAAGGCCCTTCTGGGTTACCCCTTATTGGGAATATTTGGGACATTCGTACTAACGCAGCCGAAAAGTATCGCGAGTGGGCCAAAAAGTTTGGTCCGGTGTACCAGATCCAACTCGGCAACATTCCCATCTTAGTTGTCAACTCTGCGGCTGCCGCCAGGGACCTCTTCGGGAAGAATGGTCAGGCACTCAGCTCAAGACCAGAGTTCTACACTTTCCACAAAGTAAGATTTCCATTCCCTTGTCCGCTGTTAATGAAATTGACCAAAGTCTCAGGTCGTCTCTGATACTGCTGGAACGACGATTGGCACATCGCCCTACAGCGATTCGCTCAAGCGACGACGTAAAGGTGCTGCATCGGCACTGAACCGCCCATCTGTGGCAACATATGTTCCTCATCTCAACATTGAGACTCTCGACTTTGTCAAAGAACTTTACACAGATGGAAAAGCTGGCGAAGTCCCTATCGATCCCATGCCCATGATCCAAAGGCTCTCGCTATCTCTTGCCCTTACACTCAACTGGGGTATTCGCCTAAAGAGCAGGGAAGACGATCTTTTTGGCGAGATTACTCATGTTGAAGAGGAAATCAGTCGCTTCCGATCCACCACCGGCAACCTCCAGGATTACATTCCACTTCTCCGCCTGAATCCTGTCAACTTCCACTCTGCCAAGGCTCGGGAAATGCGAAGGCGACGTGATGCCTATCTATCCTCGCTTAACGAAGGCCTCGATGAGCGCATCACTAAGGGAACCTATAAGCCATGCATCCAGGCAAATGTGATTTTGGATAAAGAGGCAAAGCTAAACCAGGATGAGCTCACATCAATCAGCTTAACTATGCTTTCTGGCGGTCTCGATACTATTACAACCCTTTTAGCCTGGTTTATTGCTTATTTATCCCAACATCCAGAGATCCAGGACAAGGTCGCTTCCGAAATACGCAAGCTCTACGCCGAGGACCAACCGATGTGTGATGTGGAGGACGATCAGAAATGCCAATATATCGTCGCACTGGTGCGTGAGTCACTAAGGTACTTCACAGTGCTGAGACTCGCTTTGCCCCGAGCTACAATTCAGGATATTATCTACGACGGAGTCTCAATTCCTAAAGGCACCGTTGTATTTTTAAACGCTTGGGCGTGCAATATGGGTAGGTCCACAGCGATGCCTTGATGCCTTGTGATTTATTTCAACTACCGCCTTCCATGCGCTAACATTTAACCAAGACGCGGAAGTATGGGAGGACCCCGAAGTGTTCCGCCCCGAACGATGGGTTGAACAACCTGACGCTCCACTGTTCACGTACGGCATTGGCTACCGCATGTGCGCCGGGTCCTTGCTGGCGAACCGGGAACTGTACCTCATATTCATGAGGCTCTTGAACAGTTTCCGGATTGAAAAACATGACGAAGTTGATTCCCATCCAGTGAGGGGAAACGCAGATCCAACCAGTTTGGTGGCAATGCCGAAACGCTACAGATCCAGATTTGTTCCTCGGCACCCGCAGGCTTTGGCCAAAGCTTTGGAGGCTGGTGAATGACCTGAGGCCGCAGTGGATGAGCTGAGCCTGACGATTCAGAGAACACACGATGATGTACGGTAGTGGTAGATGAAAATCGCATAGTGAAATTTTGTATTTGCATTCTTACATACAAGGGTTTGGTCATGCTTGTGGTAACGTAGTCTTTAGAAGGATGAGGATGTCGTTATATGCCAAATACCATGTCAATCGAGTACATTTACATTGATTTCACGCTTTACGAAAGTAAACTCAGCTCCACGAAATCGATCATTGATGCTGACCTCGGTCCGCTTTCTGTATTCACTTTTAATTCACTAATGCGGCCCCTCCAGGCCTTTTACAATCAAGTAGTCTAAAATGAAAGTTTAGACCTTCGTATAATACAACATGGAACTAAATGAATCTATTCAAACATGATGAAATCTACCTCTAAATCATGCAGCCGATGTGAAAGCACGGTGTCTATGCCATTCGTGATTCCAGAGGCTTGGACGACAGTTGAATGACAACATCCCAAGTTCCCGCTTACTCCGATGGTGCCAATATTTGCCCACGGCATTCACCAAACCCAATACAGTCGTAATCACCAGAACCAGACCAGCCTCGTATTGTTACCGTGTCCCCATCTTCGAGGAATATTCGCTGCTCTCCACCTGGAAGCTCAAGCGGTACCTTACCACCTTGTGTTTGTTCTAGGATGCTACCATATGTGCCGGGTTCGGGCCCCGATATTGTGCCTGACCCCAGAAGGTCACCAGTCCGCAAGTTGCATCCAGAGACGGTATGATGTGCAACCATCTGGGACCAGGACCAAAGTAGATTACTTGAGGAAGTGCGCGTAATAGTCTTCTCGTTACCCTTGGCCGCTGTAGGGGCGGTTAGCTTGAACGGATTATCTGCTTAGAGGAAGGGATGACTTACTAAGGATGGATACTTCTAGCTGGATATTGATAATATTGTCTTTCTTCTCTTCTTGAAGATAAGGCTGCAGCGTCACGTCGTTTGGCAGGCCATGCACCTTGAAGGGCTCCAGGGCATCCGCCAGAACAACCCATGGGCTGATGGATGTGCCAAAGCTTTTCGCATTAAAAGGGCCCAACGGGACATACTCCCATTGTTGTATATCCCGAGCACTCCAATCATTCATGAGAACATAACCAAAAATGTGCTCCTCGGCTTCGCGCACTGGAATTGGCTTTCCAAGTTGGTTCCCACGGCATATGAAGGCACCCAGCTCGAGTCCAATATCCAGTCTTCTTGACGGCCGAAAGACAGGAGTGCCAGCCCCCGGTGCAAGAAGGACCTGACCATACGGACGATAGAGCGGTGTGCCCGAGACGACGACTGAACTCGCTCGGCCGTGGTACGCCACCGGGACATGATTATAGTTTGGGTTCAGAGCGTTGGCAGCGCCACGGAAGAGTGTGCCCACATTCCGCGCATGGTTGCGGCCGGCGAAGAAGTCGGTATAGTCTCCGATGGTGAGGGGAAGATGGGTCTGGACCTGAGAAGACGGGATGAGAGCAGAATTTTTCAGATCTTCATTTATCAACAGAGTCTCTGGGTATGGTGTACCTTCCCGAAGGACGTCGCGAAGATAAGTCCGGACTTCTCGGTGCGTAGGTCTATCCAGAGCTGCAAATGAGTTCAGTGTAGGCTCAGAGAAGACTCCTAACTTCTCTTGATGGAAGCTTTGCAACTTTGTAAAGCCACCGCCATTGGCAAAGGCAGATAAATCTAGGACGTAGTCGCCAATTGCGACGGCTGGACGGGGGCGTGGCAATTTCGATGTTGAGATGATTCCAAAGGGAATATTTGCGAGGGAGAAATGGGTCCCAGCTGGGATTGAAAACCAGGATTTCATACTGATACGCGTTAAAAGATAAGTTTTAAACGAAGAAAATGCCTTTCACATAATGTTTTCATCAATAAAGCTCACGAATCAAGTAATGCCCCAGATAGATAAATCAAGGACGTTAAGGGGGGGAAAAAAAACATTAATAATAAAGAGTACTTGGCCTGGAACATTGTAAGGCAGCATCAATTGAATTACGTCCATGGGAATAGTGCCGTGAAGGCAACGAGGAGCATGCTCGGGATAAGTTCCGAGGTTTCCAATGTAGTCTGAAGTCTTCAAATTCCGATTTCCGCTCCGCTGTTGCCATCGGAATTGCGGAACTAGATATTTTTGATCGATTTGTCACGAAGTTTGCCGTAAGTGATGATGACGCATGGAACAGAGACGGATAAAGGGTCGCAAAGACGTAGATAAGAATAAAAGAAGATTAAGATATCTAGCAGAAGATGATGCACACCTCTATTAGTCTCGAGTTGTCAAGTTTTACGATTCCAGAATACTCACAATGCCAGTGACACACTTTGAAACGCCAGAAAGGTACAAGTACCTCAACGGGTTTGGCTCATTCCACGAGTACGTCTTAAGATCCAATTTGACTTGTCGGTAGAAACTAAGCAATGGGATTAGATCCGAAGCCCTGGAGGGTGCCTTACCTATCGGAGCCAGCTCGCCCCAGAAGCCACCATACGGCCTCTACGCTGAAAAGCTCTCGGGAACGGCATTCACGGCCCTTCGGCACGAGAACCTTCAAACTTGGCTTTATCGTATTCTCCCTTCGGCCGCTCATGAGCCCTTTCAGCCCTTTGCTGATAACACTAGCGTCCACGTACTAATAACGGAACTTGATTATGTTCCAAACCAATTCCGATGGGATCCTTTCGACATGAGCCCGAAAGTAGACTGGATCCATGGCCTCAAGCATTTAGCTGGAGCTGGTGACATGACTATGAAGACCGGGCTTGGCATCTACGTCTTCGCTGCAGGACGTGATATGGACCAGGGCACAGCTATGTATTCCTCTGACGGCGATATGCTCATTGTTGCTCAACATGGAACTCTGGACATACAGACAGAGTTGGGGTGCCTTCTGGTACGGCCAAATGAGATTGCGGTAATTCCCCGAGGAATCAGATACCGCGTAACTCTGCCAGAAGGGCCAGTTAGAGGCTACATCTTGGAGTTGTATCAAGGTCATTTCATCCTCCCAGAGCTTGGCCCAATCGGCTCTAACTGCCTAGCGAACCCGAGGGACTTCCAAATACCCGTGGCACGGTTCGACGAAGATACATCATCTACGTGGTCAGTCGTCAACAAGTACAATGGAAAGTTCTATGTTTCCAGGCAGAATCATACCCCTTTCGATGTCGTCGCGTGGCACGGCAGGTGAGCATACAAAACACTTTCAGTCAGGATGTTTCTATTAACTAAACTAACAAAATACCTCGCTAACTCTAGGTGTAAGTCTTCGTAATGCCCCTTTGCCTGTCAACGATTTCTCCCTCGTTATAATGTTATGTTTCTTCTTTCGCCATTAGAGAGAGATCCTGAATGATAATGTGTCCCCGGCTAACAATCTTGAAGATTATCCATTCAAATATGATCTCGGCCGATTCTCCGTTATCGGGAGCGTTTCCTTCGATCATCCAGATCCTTCCATCTATACAGTGTTGACGGCGCCCTCAGATCACCCAGGTACAGCCATCGCCGACTTCGTCATTTTCCCTCCAAGGTGGCTAGTGCAAGAGGACACCTTCCGACCGCCCTGGTACCACCGCAACACAATGTCTGAATTCATGGGACTGATCTCTGGGGAGTATGATGCTAAAGTAGGGGGCGGGTTCCAGGCCGGTGGGGCAAGCCTCCATAATGTCATGGCAGCGCATGGTCCCGACGTCAGCACTTTCGAGAAGGCAAGCGTGGCGGAGCTGAAGCCCCAGAAGATCGGCGTTGGAAGCATGGCTTTCATGTTTGAGAGCAGCTTGATGCTAGGCGTCACTGAATGGGGGAAAGAAACCTGCCTCAAAGTACAAGCCAGCTACAATCAGGATAGTTGGGTCGGGTTACAGCCCCGCTTCAAGAGACCGGAATAACCATCTTAGATCCAGGTCAATGACAAATTTCAATTTTATGTATGCTATAATTTGTATAGACCTTTTCTTTCAAGCCCTTCCTACTCATACTTTTGGGTGGCCATCTCCTCCTAGGCAACCCACGGATACGATATTTCCGGCTTCGGCACCAAAGCGAGCGTTGATGTAAATCAACGATGACTCGCCACATGATTCAATGTTGCTTGCTAGCTACACAGGCCCGATCTCATGCTGTTGGAATGTTCTGTGCTCTAGAACAAGCGGCGTTAAAACTATCGATCTAGTTCGAGCTTACCTTACTCAAGCAAATAATCACCGGTTGCTACCGTTGGTAATGAATGTGGTCTGTCCCATGATAGACAGCCGTCTCCGGCAGTGTTCGCCCTCGATCAGCATTGGCCACCTCCAGAATATGGCTGTCTCAGATTGCAATCTCGATACAGCATCTAATATCTTGAGCCGGCGCTGTTGACGTTCAAAGATCTTGGTTCTCGATAGACATATTTCACCATCCAGAGTTTCTTTTTCACCTTTTTTTGAGAATATGCCTAACTGCATGAAGATAGCATAGAATGCAAAGTAACAGTGGTCCATGTTGTCTGGATACAAGGGAATACTATCTTGCAGGCTCTAAACCCTCGCGCAGTTCCCACAGGGACAGAGAACATAACGGACCAGTTAGCCAAGAGGGGATTGTTAATACCTTAGACAAGACATAGCAGTCAAATGCTCGTCAAAAGTTCCCTGCTCTGATGGTGAGCTGGAATCACCTTGTAGCCTCAGTATGCTGGCTGCTCCAAAGAGCAATATTACTTTCTCTTTATTTAAGTCAATTGAGCTGACGCCAAGCGAAAGGCTACCTGCGAAATCTCCCCAATAAAGCTCGCAATACTCTTGTCGCCAGGGGGAATGACCTGCGTGGCAAAGAAGGCGGCAACACCCCTCTCCCTGTTGGCGAACCAGACAAGATTAGGCAGCCCACCCCAAGTGAGCGTGCCCTTGAGCATGGTGCCAACGTCGCCCTCCGCATAAATTCCTCCGAGACCCCAATTGACCCCGTCAAATGATGAGGTGCCCGTCATAGCGGAGACCATGTCAGTGGATCCAAGCAAACCTTCCATAGAACGACAGCCCTGAGCGAACTGAGGGCGGAACATTTCTCCCTCGACCGTCTCCTTCTTGAGAAGCGTAGGTTCGTCCTTGATCAGGTCCTTGAGAACTTGGAGGTAGTCAGGTACACATGAGTAAAGACCTGCGCCGGCGCAATCCTCGGCGGCGTAGTCGGGCCAGATTTTCGCGGAATCCTTCAACGATCCATCCTCTGTTCTCTGGGTCGTAGTGAGCAGGCGCTCCTTGATGTCGCTACGCTTCTCGAGCCGGAACGTGGTACTAGTCATGCCGAGGGGCTTGAAGACATTCTCTTGGAGGTATTCTTCCAGAGTGGTCTTGTTCAATCGCGCGACAAGCACACCAGCCCACTGCAAAGGACGCAAGGATTAGAGGCTGAAGGCATTTTCCAAGGGTCAATTGACTCACGTCGATGCCTCCACTATAAATCCAGCCCTCACCCGGCTCGTTGAGCAACGGTGCTGAGTGCCCCTCGATAACAGTGCCGTTCATACTTTTGGGGTGCTCGCCCCTCGATTGACGCCAAGCTAATAACGTCGGATTAAAGGCATCATATCCAAGACCAGCGGAGTGGGTCAAGAGGTGACGGAGGGTGATTTTCTTAGTTGCTGGCGTCGTCGTGAAGGCAGGATCATATGCTCCGTCGGGAACCTTATTGATTACCTCGGGATCGGCGAGCTCGTGGAGAATGTGACCCACAGGCTCGTCGAGGGTGATTTGACCGCGTTCAACGCACTGCAACGCGGCAATAGTGCCGATGAGCTTGGTGCATGAGGCGATCCAGAAAGTAGCGTTGGGATCGACGGGCGGTGCGTCGAGGGCTGTTCCGTCATAGCCGAGGGCGTTATAGAAGAGCTCATTTCCTATTCAAGGACAAGGGGAATCAGCATTTCACTCCCGGAGTCAAGATATCGGTCTGTCTAGATACCAACCATTCTTATCGACAGCGGCGGTAATGCAACCGTGGACAATATTGGAGCCACGGGCCGTACGCTCGGCAAACAGCTTGTCAAATTCAGACATGGCGGGGTTGAGTGTCAATTCAATGGCTCCCAACTTCCCGGGTATTGAGTGTTCCAGGCCGTATAACGGAAAATGAGAACTGAGAGCCTTCTGTTAACTTGGCCAACTAGCCGAAATGTAGTTCGAGGAGATCCGGGGGAAACCCAAGCTTCTTAAATAGCTCTCCTTCCCCCGCCTCTCCTTCGGATTGTTGACGCCGAGGTCATGGCTCCTGAGACCAGAGTGTTGCATCGCTGGCGCAGCGCACGGGTAACCTCCGGCACGATTGCCAGAAAAGGACAAAGCAAGCGTAGCTAGTATCTACCCCACACGAGGTTAATCCAAAACCTCCATCGGCACTGATTCGTCCTTGGGTGTGGCTGCGAACGGGAGCGGGGAAACTTTTCTCACTGCATTGGTGTGAGGAGATGTCAATCGGTTTGCATCATCGGCACTAGTGTCTTTCGTGCGGGGCTCGGGCTTGCAGGCGTGTGGTTACGGCACCGAAGATCCTCACCTAGAGGCCCATTTAGAAACGATGTTAGGTTGCCTCCTTACTGAGGTCCGGATCGTGGATGGCTGGATCTCTGGGTGCTGCATTAGGCAACGAGAAAAGGAAATTGACGTATAATCCGGTGGCCATATTGTGGTAGAAAGGATTCAGGCAGCAAAATTACCGTGGATCCACTTCTGCGGCATTCCACCACCCGCCTGTAGCTTTATTGGCCCCGTTACGGGACGTAGATGAGGTCTTGTTAATCAAAGCTGAACGTACCTTGCCCCATCAAACACTTCATCGGCTCCAGAAACACGCATCCGGTTTGCAGCCAGCGCTTCACTCACTTGACAATGTAATGGAAGGCACAAAATGAAGACGTTGATGTTGGTCGTCGATCTCTGCTTTGCGTAGAGTATTTGGAGAGGGTTACAAGGGTCTCAGGATACCAGATGAGCGCTTTTCTGATGATCGTTGATCATGGTCATGTGCTTTCCAGCGCACATGCGTCGTAAAACTAAGGATGACCTGGAAAGGGTTTTACTGGTGCTGTCCAACAGCATTCCTAATTGAGGCCTTCGATTCCCGAGATCTTTGTATATCAACAACAAATACGAAGTACAAGAGTACGGTTTTGGCCTACGGAGCTTCCGACACGTAACCGATGGACGCACCACTAGCTTCAGAATCAGAACCCTTCGTTATTGTGAAGATCCGTCAGAAACTTTATTATTAACACGTATTGTGGCCTGTACCTTGCTAATAATACGAGCCTATTAGAAAATATAGAACGACGCCTCCCCCTCCACCTGGATGTACAGTTCCGTGGTGGCACCTATTATCCTCCGAACGTGATCATCCTGTTACTGCTAACCACTCCCTAGATACTTTTTCTGGACGTTTTCGAACCGCGTACAGCCACACGACTCGCTCTCAAGGTGATTGATAATGCCGGCGAGCGTGGTGAATTCCCTTCGGCACGCCCGGTTCGGACGATGGTATAGAGCCTGCTGATCTATCGCGATTCCAAGTTTAGTCTTCATAATTTGGCTTCCTAAAAGAGTATACGAGAGCATTCGGCTATAGATGTCAAGAAGATGGATGGGCAACGTACGAGCTGGGGAGTTTAAATGCTGGTTTAGGCTAGGCAACGTTCTGAAAAGGCGATGGCAGAGATAGTACTCCCAGCCTTGACGGTAAGAGTTGTACGAGTTGCTAGTTGCCTCATACTGTTCAGAGTCGTACCAGCCGATCATGTTCTTCGTAATGATGCCGCCTGGGTCCTTGTTGCGTACGAACTTGAACAGGGTGTCACGGTCCAGGCCAACGGCGTTAGGGCATGAACCCGTCTCGACGTGATGGGCGAGGCCCGTAGCCGTGGCGAAGCACCCTTTGCAGAAGGGACATTGTAGCTGCTTGCCACGGTGGATACGGGAATTGAGATGCTAGTAAATCAAGATTAATCAGGTGTGGTACGCGCAGTCAATTGGGGGAATACCGCACCATTTTTAAGTTGTTATAGTTGACAAAGGTCATCTGACACTCTCCGCAATAGTTGTGGTCTTCATGCTCATGTTCAGTTCGGCGATTGTCTGTGGGCCAAGTCTCGTCACACACTCCACATCCCCACGCAAAGTGGTTCAAGGCTTCCATGTGCTGAAACCGCGCCCGCTCAGAGCTGAAGAAGCGGAAGCAAGTGTCGCACTCAAATTCGGGAGCAAGATGACCTGTGGAACGGAGGTGATTATCATGAGCTCGCCATCCAGTCGTGAAGGCTCTCCGGCACGTGCCACATTCGAAGCTCATAGTGTGAAGTTGTTTGTTTGATGAAGTTGGCTTCAAATGGTGCAGGTCGTTTGTTGAGCTCAAGATGTGGGGTCATAGGTGTTACGATCCTAACACTAGCTCTCGGGTATATCAAGTGCATACAGCTGGTGTCGGGGTCGAGGGTGCCTGTTATGAAGTAAGTGAGGCAGTCAAGCAGTGTTCATGATATTATTGTATGAGAAGTGCGTATTCAAGTGTAGGTGTGTAGGGGTGTAGTTGTACTTGAATTGACTACTGAAGAGTCTTGAAAGACAAACTAGATACATGGAGGTTTTCATAGTTTATATAGACATTTCCCTTCCAAGCCCTTTAGGGTGATCGGCGCCTGTCCTGAAGTGATCGGAACCGATTGTTTGGCGCTCGGTGCGATCATAGGGGTGATCGCTACCGATCATTCCTTCCTGCCTCCGATCACTTCCCTATTGCCTGCCGGGCGGCTGCCTACAGTCATCGTTTTCTGCCGTTTCTTACCGCTTCTAGGCCTGCACAAAGGTCGGCCCGTGACAATAGGCGTGGCGGCATTCTCAGCCGCACATCGTCAACCTCGCGTCCCTTGTCCCTTGACAGCAGGGTTGTGACGGCGGTGGCCCGTGACGCAAGATCATGCGCTCTCAATGTTTTTGTTCAGGCTTTTCAGCCGATGTTTCTCCAGCATTAGTGTGTGTGAAATATGTGAAATATGATACTTGGGCTGGTTTAGTCTATTGGAAATCTAATTGTGTTTAACTACTATGGTCCGACAACGACTGGATGTCCGGGCAGTGGGGTGACGTTGCGTTGGCTACACATTCACCCAAATCCAACCGGAACAGTCAGGGTAGTTGTGGCTACCCGAATGCGCGAACAGCACATTGAATTGATGACAAATTAGCAGCAGGTGCCACCAACTTTTTTCTTCTATGGCTCCATATTGATCCATTCCTTCATAAACTATTTCAAGACAGATCCTCGTCAAGATCTGTCCCGAATTCCTTCACAAGTCTGCTCATCTGTGTTAAAGGTATCTTAACATTCTTGAGCCTCTCCGTAACACTCTTCCCAAGGCGGGGGCGCGGCCTAGGTAGGACTCCCCGCGAGACGTAGCGAGCTTTCCGGAGGTTTCTTTGAACTTGGGGAACAGTGATTCGTTCTTCATCCCAGAAAACGTAGCCCATCTCACGAAGCGGATCGTACTTCAGATCGTTTCCGCCCGTCCAAGGCTTATGACGATACCCGGAGCCATACCCACTTAAATAGATTTCATGGTAAAACTCGTCTCTAGAACGCCCAAAGGAAGAATATCCGACGTTTGGGTATGCTGGGTCATCGCGTCCGCCAGTATTGTTCTCACTGTCGGGACTCTGGAAGGGATTCTGCACTTCTCGTGAGGAATGCGCAAGGGCTTCTGGTAGGGAGTCCCTTCCGAAGACACCAACAACTCTAATAATATCCTTCCTTTAGTTAGCATCGCCATCTATGAACTTCAAGTTGAACTCTAAGCCGAACTATGGTAACTTGCTGAAGAAGGTGTCTTCACAAATATCCGACTCATCAAACATGAACAGGGCCCATAGATCGAGATCCTAGAAAAATTCGTATTCCTTATCATGGATTCCTTCCTGTTCCATCTTCAAGCGAGATGGACTGCCAACAGCTGTTACTCCATCCATTTCTTCTGTAAGAAGCTTCGAAGACAGCCTGGCATTAGGCCCCTGGGCGCCTGGGCAGGTGATTGCGGCAAGGACGAATTGGTCTTTTACGTCGCTAAAAAAAAAAAACCCTCCACGAGAGAGGTGAAGTAGTCGTGAGTGCAGCTCAATTCCTCGACCTTCCATGGACACATGCGGCGAATAAACAACAAAAACTGGGCCAGACTTGGAATGAGGGACTCGTACGGCGGCCCAATGTTAGTTGTGGGGAATATCCGGCGGTATAGTTCGTACCGGAAAAAAGCCCGCCGAATCCGCGTCCGCTCAGACGGAGACAGAGGAGTGGGCTGTAGGTTTTCGACTGCACGATTCGGACCATCAAGCGCTTCCAATCGAACTGACGTGCGAAGGAAGTACATATCCGTAAGCCTATCGATAGTATTAGAGAGCTGGCAGATAGAGATGATAGATGAGGATTCCGAGGGGATCGCAAATCCTAGATTGGAGAAGTATTGTTCAAGAAATGCTGCCGAGACTTCGATGGGACTGGTCTCGGCAAGAATGTTAAGAATATTCGCTATAGCTTGCGCTTCGGAAAACACGATAGGTCCAAAGTCATTTTCCAAGACCGACAAAAGAATGGTGTTGCGACGCAAAAGTAAGGCGTACAAGCAACATGACGATGCCGATATGAGGGAATGTAGATCTCGTAGAGATTCGACGAAGAAGAGGGCGTTGCGGAGGAGTTCCGGAGGGAGGCGATGGAGATGTGTCATCTTGGATGCTTGGTTTGACTTTGGGCCCGAAGTTTAGAGGACGAGGACGAAATGAAAGAACTGTTCGAGACTGAAGGTAAGAAATAAACACACAAAGTTGGCCCTCGAGTGCCTTACCACGTGCGTCGATGTCGTAGGCATATGAAAATTGAAATAGCGTCACAACTCGAAAGTTTAGTTTCTCGGAGACATTGATAATACTGATCCTTTCATCAGCGCTCCCCGCCAACTGATTGGGTACTTTTTCAGGCTTTCATCAAGATAGCACGGCGTGGCAAGGAGGATAGTACGCGACTGATAGAAACAGCACCTAGAATACCAATATTTAACCTTTATATAAATGTATTTTTATGTTGCCGCTCAGTACACCGGTATACCGATTTTTAAATGATAGTGAGTCGAGTTGGTCTTCCAAACGAATCTGTAAGCGGGAGCTGGGCGGACTAGTCTCTATGAACACAGGAGGGGACTGGAATTTTGACCATTGGTCACCGAGTTCTAGGTTCCTCTGCGTATTTGTGATCCTGTCGATCTCACCACTAGAAACGACGGAACTCCGCATGACCCTTATCTATCTTGAGTGCGTCTCCCAAGCCGCCGCAATACGTAATCTCCACTCCGGTAGTTCCGTACAAATCAAACTATCGAAAATCTGCATGCGGCTTAAAATGTGTCCGACCGACAGGGCCTTTGAGTGACGGACAGTACTTCTATTCTTTCTTCGGTTAGCGTAACCATAATAATACTGGATTTTAACACCGAGACTGGACGGGACAGTTCGGAGATAGGGGTTAATGTAAAGAAAGAGCGGGTGATAAGATCCAATACAGCAGCGGCTGACCCGAAAGTTGTATGATATCCAGAGTCGTACGTCCTTCTACTACTTGGCAAGTCTCGAATTGCGCTAGATACGGGCTATTAAATTAGGACCTGGGAGAAGGTTTCTAAGAGCATTCCTTTGTCTCCGCGCCACGAACGAAGCTTAGGTCTCCAGGCTACAAGAAATCAAGTTGGAAATGGAGTCGCTACTGACCCAGGGAATGCCCGTTGAATATCTATCTTATCTCTAAGGCCAAGAATGTGTAAATCTTATAGAACTATTTCCCTACTTGTTGGGGCGGGAGTACTTTCGTCGTCACTTATATGTTATAAAGCCCTCCTTAGCATTGATGTACTCGCAGGCTTTCTTTTCCTCCTCTTCCTCTGCTTGGCTTTTCCTTCCTTTCTTTCCTTCTGCCTCTCAGTTCGTCTCAAAGTCATTGTCCCCAGCCAATAGATAGGCAGCCCAGGTCCTGACCCGTCTCTGCCGTCATCACGCCTGAGCGGAACTCCGCCGAACTATCTAAGCCGAGCGGACCTTTGTTTTGTTAAGCGGCGATAGGATCTACCGGTGGGCTGTCGGATTTTATCACGAAGTAATATGAACCATTGGTCCGGGTCGGGCTGCTGCTGACCACCATTTGTAAGCGTGGTATTCCATCCTAGTCTCGACTCGGGGTGACTTGTCGCATAAGCGGCTGCCTTACGCAGGACGGAATACCAGTTTCGCGGCGGATTTTACATGTGGCCATGCCGACCTGAGTACTCAGTGCAGATGTGGAGATGATCTTGACAGACGGAACTATAGTTGCCCCTGCTTTGTCTTGTCTGCGGTGGACCACAGCAGGCACGCCACGTTAAGAGGGAGTGTTGCACACCAATTTTAATTGATGCAATTCATCTCAGACGCAATGGACAAGCTCTATTTGTCAGCCCCCCATTAACACCTCACGTAGGGCTGGCTTAGACTAGGCGGAAGGATTTTGTGTGTTGTCATCTTGATACATACTGTTTTCGTATTCTCACCCCGTAATACTTAAGACGCTCTGAATCCTATCCCCCCATGGCTAGAGTCCAAGTTAACAGCCTCCCTTCTCTCATCTAGCAAGCGTACAGAGGCAACAGGGGCTGGCATTCACCACATAGGTTACATAATGGAGTCGACAACAACAACTCTCGCTCCCCGACCCGACTCGGAGGCGACTCGGTCCCCAGCGCCTTCGGTCCAAGTAGGCGCAGACGAAATCGTACTCGAAAAGAGAAAAGACAGAGGCGGCAGGAGCAGCGAAGACGCCGCGGAAGGGACCACCGAAGAGATTCATGATGAGCAATACCCTCATGGCTTTCGCCTCGCTGCTGTCGTCTTGGCTTTGGTCCTAAGCATATTTCTCGTCTCACTCGATATGGTAAAAATGAAGAAGTAAATCAATCTGATACAGAATCCGCGACTAACAGAGATGCGCCAGACCATTGTAGCTACGGCGATTCCTCGGATTACCGACCAGTTTCACAGCCTCGGTGATGTATCCTGGTACGGAGCCGCGTTTTTCATGACGATCGCAGCCTTTCAATCGACTTGTATGTTTCTCCATACTCTAATAAAGAGACAATCAGCTGCGGATAGTAACATAGCTGCACATAGGGGGGAAGGCATACAAGTACTTCTCGCTGAAGCCCGCATTCCTCATCTCCATCTTCATATTTGAATTAGGAAGTCTAGTTTGCGGAGTTGCGCCAAACTCGAACACCCTCATTGCTGGGCGGGCTATTGCTGGAGCTGGGGCCGCGGGTATCGGCTCCGGAGCCTATACTTTGGTTGCCGTTTCCGCCCCTCCTCGGAGCCGACCTCTCTTCACTGGCATCATTGGGGCAGCTTATGGTATCGCAAGTGTCATCGGTCCATTGATCGGTGGTGCTTTCACGGACCATGTAAGTTGGCGATGGGCATTCTAGTATGTATACCTCGATCGCCGTGGAAGGTTTACCCCAAGGCTAACCAAGTCCACAGTATTAATTTGCCTATTGGAGGCGTCTCCTCCGCTATCATTCTTGCCTTCTTCAAGACCCCACCTTCTTCAGTGCCCGTCAAGGCCAACCTTCGGGAAAAGGTCTTGCACATGGACCTCACTGGTACTGCCATGATAATGGGCGCTGTTGTTTGCTTTATTCTCGCCCTACAATGGGGTGGCCAAAGCAAGCCGTGGGATTCGTCCGAAGTTATCGGCCTCCTAGTTGGATTTGTCGCTATTATCATTTCGTTTGCTGTCTGGGAGTGGTACCAGGGTGAACGGGCGATGATGAACCCAAGAATCCTAGGTGACAGAACGATCTACATCTCCTCCCTTTACATGTTTTTCTTCGCCGGTCCTTACTTTATTCTCGTTTATTACCTTCCCATCTACTTCCAGTCCATAGATGATGCGAGCCCCACAAACTCTGGCATTCGCAATCTTCCGATCATCCTTTCAGTGTCACTTGCTGTCATCCTTTCCGGGGCATCGATTTCGGCCACTGGGATCTACACGCCCATACTCGTTGCAGGTGCGGCCATCGCGACAGTTGCCGGCGGCCTTCTTTACACGCTGGATATTGGTACAAGTGCTGGGAAATGGATTGGCTACCAGATCGTAGCAGGTGTGGGATTTGGTGCCTCCTTCCAAATTCCCATCATTGCCACGCAAGCAACCGTTAGCCCTGCCGACCTTTCTACTGTTACTGCTATGGTCCTTTGTAAGTTGAAGCCCCTATTCTTCCTAGCACTGACAATCTAATGCAAGAGTTGTTGTGCAGGCTTCCAAACTGTCGGAGGTTCATTTTTCCTCGCTGGAGCTCAGTCTGCCTTCTTGTCTGAGATGGTCAAGAGGCTCCCAGTGACTGCACCAACAGTAGATCCAGCCCTAGTACTCGTGACTGGCGCCTCCAATCTACGCGAGGTTTTCCCTATGGATGTCTTGCCGGGAATTCTGATCGCATACATGCGAGGCATCAAGGTTACCTTCGCGCTGGCCCTTGCCGGTACCGGTGTTTCCTTTTTGCTGAGCTTCGGCAGCCGATGGTCTAGACTTAACCCGAAGAATATTCAAGCCGGTGCCGCATGAGAAATCGACACGCCCTTGAGATTCTACTTAATTCCTGACCTTAGACTTATGATACCAGGGGATATCTAAGAGAACTATAGACATGGGGAGGTCGGATCAGGCGTTGGGCAAAAGGTTGGCCGAGATAGGGAGTTTATTTGGGATAGAAATAGATATAACGGCTGCCCTTTCTCAGTTTTCAGAATCCAGCTCCTATAAGTGGTGAATATGTATGAGGCAGGCTATGAGCTAAGTTACGACAAACCCGACGCTGGGCTGCTCTCTCGGTGTCCTGGCCCCCGATCCTGCGACGTGATGATGGAGTCCCGAGAATCCAATGTTTCCACGGATCGGTGGGGAGAGATGCCCTTCGTGGATAATCTCCCATGGTGGCCTCATGATTTTGCCGTCTTATTAACAGACTCAATCAAGCCGATCTTGTCCAAACGCCTATCCACCTGATTTCCTTTTCCATTTCCCTGAGCCACTCTAAGGTCATGGCCATTAACACATCCGGTATAGACGAAATAGAATAAAGATGCGGGGTAGCTCATTTTACCTAACAGAACTAGGACGAAATCCAATCTATTTCTTTGCGTTCCAAGACAATCCCCTCCTTGGTATAAATATATCCGTAAGGACTCGCCGCGGCAATTGTCCAGCATGGTCCACTCAGAAAGCAGGCCTCGAGGTTTATATGGAACTCGAGGAATCACTCATGGAGTAAAAATCATTTCTGCCATGGAAAGGTAACCACAAAAAAATTCACGATGAAAGTTTTCACCATCCTGGCTGTCTTAACCCCAATCATTCTTGCTGCGCCACTCACGGCTGCAGACGATCTAGGCTGCACCCGCGAAGCCCTCCTCGAAGTGGCCGATGCCTACGTCACGGCTCAAACAGAGGGTACCCTCGACGCTCTAGCCGATCTCTTAGCCGATGAATGGATCTACTGGGAGGACAACGAAGAGATTGACCCATCAAAAGCCGTGCTTACAACCAAATCCCTAAAGATCGACCATCACCGAAGCATCGCCGATGTCGTGGCGTGTGCATCCTATACCGAGCTCATTTCAGCGGATCCATCCAATCCATACGTCATCGGTACCCAGATTCGGCACGGCACCGACTTCAAGATTACCAAGATTGATAGTGTTGCCTCGACAAAGAATTCTTGGTTGTTCGACTCGGCTAAGACGCTCGACTATGCCGTCAAGGAGGATTGGTTCGAGATTCCAGAGAGTGATAGGGATGACAGGGATGTGATTAAGGCCGCCGGCGACGCCTACTTGGACATTTGGAGCAATGCTACTGCGGCTGCTACTATACCGTGGGGTGTGCCGTGCACCAGGTTGGAGGGTTCTGCGTATACGGGAAGAGGAACGCCACAGGACTCCTGCGAAGTGGGACTACCGTCAAATCACAACCAGGCACCCAACTCCAACAGGCGATATGTGGTTGATGAGGTGATGGGCTCGGTGAACATTCTCTGCGTATGGGAGCATATGATGAATGCGGCCGATAGTCACGAGTTCCGACTGGAAAAGGGAAAGCTGCGATATGTCCATACCATGACTGTCTGCGGTGGTCAAGTCTGCAGGCTGTGATAGAATCGTAATGACCCGATTGTCTCATTTTTAGCAACGCATTCTGGCGTGCAATCTTCCCCAGGATCCAAGTCCTACAATTGACAGAATGTTATCTGGTATCAAGTTTGAGGGCTGATTAAGTACATCTGTATTTTGGATATACCATGCACCTAGCAATAATACAAACTAGCCCACTGGCGGAGATACCATCAATTGATCCTTTGCAACAAATCTCCACCACTTGAAGCAGATGTGGCCTTTGGGCCTCTTCGAAAGCAAAACCCAACCATCCTCTTCTCCGCCCTGTTCTTGAATAGGCACAAAAGACTGTTAGTTTGTAGAGTAACGGACACTTCGCTCCAAAAATTAGCTCCTCTCCTCCCGTTCAACTCTTCCGCTGAGAGAAAGATGCCTTACTTCGCCAGAGGGTAGTGATCAAGGTAGCAATCAATCCAGTTACTATAGCCGACATATTAAAAGCCCTCTGCACTTTCAACGATACCATTCGCGTAGTCTCCCCCAAGCTATCCGGCCTGATCTCGCAACTAGTCATCACAGCAAGGATCGGCACCGGGAATCACCTGTGATATGCGCCGCCTAGCAATGCACTGGGAACTGTGCGTATATTATTTAATCAAGGGCTAGGGAGGAACATGTTGCCCACTCAATCTCGACCAGAGCAAGACGAGTATTATTGATGAAAGTTATATTCTCCTCATTGTTAGACAAAACGATCAGCTGACCCTTCAGGTTAAGCCACAAGAATGATCAATTGATTTGATTGATTGATGTCTGTTTGTGGCGCATTGAGGAAATTAATTCTTTGAAGGGTACTGATTAGGTAAGAGCTTTCCCAACCACCTCCCTGTAACCATGGGCTCAGATGCAGTCTCCTGAGAAACGGTCAATGTTTTTAAAACTCTCCACCAACATCCCACTTTTTGGGGAAATACTGGACACACCATTCCTCGATAATTGAAATTACCGCCCTTGCAAATGGACAATTACTGGCTACCGGCCTCGGTCGTCGTTATTGCCCTCTTAACTTTTGGCATCCCCTTGTTCTTGGCTGAGTACTTCCCTTGGCAGAGCCTATGGAAGCAGCGTCATGGCAGACCGACTGTCACCACCAAGTCATACAAGGGCCGGACGGTGCTGATCACTGGCGCAAATGGTGCGTTCGGATCGCGGGCTGCCAAACTCTTTGCTCATCATGATGTCGAAACTCTTGTTCTCGTTGATGTCAAGGATTGTGGAGGCGTCAAGGAGCAAATCGAGGCAGAGCTCGGTGAGAAGAACAAGCCCAAACCTAACATTCTAGTCTGGCAAGTCGACATGATGTCCTTTGCAGGATGTCAGGAATTGGGAAAGAAGGCACGCGAGCTGGAGAACCTTGATCACGTCTTATTGACGGCAGGGATTCTGTCTTTCAACCGCCGCGAGTCACCTGAGGGCTGGGAAACTTGTGAGTAGTCTTTCTGACAGCCATCTCCAACCTCTCCAATGCTTGAAGACGAAGATTGCTAATTCGGAATTTGTCTCGGAATAGCAATACAAGTCAATTTCCTCTCCACCGCACTGATCGCACTTCTCCTACTTCCGCTGCTCAAATCTTCCCCAACGAATCCGGCCCCTCCTGTCCTGACCTTCGTCACCACCTTCGGTATATATCCCTCCTCCTTCACCATGTCCGTACCCAAGCACGGCTCCTACCTCAAGCGTCTCAGCAACAACAAAGACGGCATGGAGCAGGCGCATCAATACGGCCGTTCTAAAGCCCTCCTTCTCTACTTCGCCCGCGAGCTCGCAAATCAAACCTCAGCTGCCGCAGGCAAAGGCATACGCAAGGTGACCATCAACAGCGCGGATCCTGGCTCGGCATGGACGCCACTTACGAATCCAAACCAGGCGAAGCTGATTCCGAGGCTGATCATGAACTTCGGGGCAAGAGATCCACAAATCTGCGCGACGGCGTTGGTTAATGGAGTTTCGGCTTCGGCGGAAGGGCATGGGAAAATTATGCAAGATTTTGATACGGCATCGTAAGTACTGAAATCTATGGTAATTAATTGGGTGATCTCGCTCAGCGTTACTAATAGTTATATGGCAGATATCCACCTTTCATGGAAAGGAAGAGTGGCCGAATGGCGCAGCGGCGTGTTTGGGAGGAGACGAGAAGCGAGTTTGAGGCTAAAGTTCTGGAGGTGAAAGCGGTGTACGAGATGTTGGAGAAGTGAGCAGATGCACAGTTGTGACCGGTTTTACCCGATGACCCTAGGTGCGATATCGGCAGTGTTGATTCAACATTCCCGCATTATTCCTTCTGACACGTGTCGCTTTATTTTAATCCTAATACAAATGATAGTAATATTTGTTGAACTGATTGACCACGAGCCGAGGACTGGAATCTCGCGCTGTGCAAGTTGAGCGCCACGCTACTGTTAACCGTAATAGATAGTTTGCCACAGCCTGGGCCAAAGCTGCCCATGGAGATTCTTCAACTTATCATCGAGTCCCTAGTTCTCGGCAGTCCAGACACAATCCTGCCCCCATCTGATGAGACGACCAAGGCACTCCTCGCCTGGACTCGGGTCTGTCGGGCGACTCACCAAATGGCGTCCACGCTCCTGTGGCGGCATTGCTCATATATTGACTCACCAGAAAGATTGGATGCCTATTCTCATGCATTGACGCACTTATCTCCCGAAGATGCTCGCCGTCCAACGAGCCTTCTCCTGGCTTTATACTACGAATTGAGATACTTAGATGCTCATTCCGTCAGCCTTGATGTCTGGCCATGTTGGTCAACGGGGCTGGCACTTCCAGGAGGTCAAACCGATGACGAGATTGCTTGGGCAGTGGGAAGCTTGCTCAGGGACGTTGCGCTGACACTCAGGCGCTTGGTGATTGAGATGCCACTGGAGCCACTGGAACCGTTGAGGTGTCGTGAAGACATAGACGAAGATGCCCGGGAGGGCATGCTCTACTCATTGAGGCATGCATTCGTGGCTCTTGTCCACTTAGAGGAGTTTGTGAGTTGCAATGACCACTTCTCGTTCTCGACTCGGCTCGGAGGGAAGTAGGAGAGACCGAGGTGTGCGCCACATGTTGGCCAAAACTGCGGCGCCTAGCGCTTCAAAATCCGGAACTGAATGCGAGCTCGGAGATCTGGGGTCAGATGGTACGGTTACCCAGGCTCGAGTTAGTGGTGTTCTCGTGCGACGACTCATTTGACGTCTTTACTGGGGCAGACATTAAGCAAGAATTGTTGCGCGCTCTAGATACGAATAGTGTGGCAAGGGGAGGCGTGCAAGTCCAGGGCAGATGGAGGCAAATTCATTTAGTGATTGTGGATTGCTTTTGCTATGGGTATCGGGACCCGCATCCCGACGACGACAGAGCCCGTGCCCATCTTCTCGATGTGTCGCGGACATTGGGCACTGTTCAGAGCCGGATAGGAGACCGTCCCAGTCATGTCTCGCTATCCTGGCTTAGACAGAATGCATTACAGGGCACACTATGGGATGCGGCCTCTCAGAATCTCGTCGACTAGCTCATCGACTCTGTCCTAAGCAAAGGGATCAATGAAAACATACCTGCTAGCTCGGGGTTGAAAGCGTTCCGCAAAGCAATTTTCTCGTCCTTCCATCTACCAAAGAAGCTTTTGGTATGCTCGGCTGAGTTGTCTCTGCATTGAAGTCGCCATTTTAATATGGATGACGCAAGGTTGTGCTCTTGGCAACCTTTGAAGTTGAAAAGCGAAACGATGTCTCACAAACTCAAGCAAACCCTAGATTGCTTCCACATTCAATACAACATGCATTCCTCTATTCTATCGTAAGTATGTCACGCCCCAAGCTCTACAGTTACAAAGAATCGGGGAATTCATACAAGGTTCGCCTCCTCGCTGCGATCCTAAATATCGACCTCGAAATTGTTGAAGTTGACTTCCTTAATGATGAGCAACACTCGCCTCATTTCCTCGCTATAAATCCACGCGGGGAGGTCCCCACTCTTGTGGACGAGGGCAAGACCTTCGCCGATTCCTCATCCATCCTTGTTTGGCTTGCAGGCAAACACGGCGAAAATCAACAGCCCGGCCCCTCAACATATTGGTCCACGGATCTTGCGGAGCAGGCAGCAATTATCAATTGGCTGGCGTTTGCTAATAGCTGGATTCAATATGGTGTCTTCACTACTCGTGCCATCCTCTCGTTTGCTGGACCGTATTATAATGGGCTGGGGACGGCGAGCACTGAGCAAACACTGAAGGAAGCAATTGTGCGGAGTCACAAGTCGCTTGACATTTTGGACCAGCATTTGGATTCAAATGAATGGTTGGCAAACGGCCGCCCAACAATTGCAGATCTGAGCGTGTTTGTCTACGTTGCCCTTGCACCCATGGGCGATATCGACTTGTCGCCCTACAAGAATATTTTGGCATGGATTGGGCGGGTCCGGGCCCTACATGGATTCATTCCCATTGAGGGTTTGGATGATCCCTTGTATCGTCGTCGCTGAAGGATGGACTTTATTGTGGGGATTGAGAACCCGCTTGCAAGGGAAAATGTGAGAATAATAGGACATCACGGCACGATGAAAGCATGCATATGTCACTGCTTATTGAAGCGATTTCCGTGGCATCTAGAAATCTATGGAAGGCATTTAATGTCAGTTCTTACTTGGTACGTAAATATTGAATTTGGGGTAGTGCCAGCATATCAATCCTTTACCTCCCCTTCGTAGAAGATGAACCGGATGGTCCTTTGTCTTCACCGGATGCTTCCCTGCCTTCGCCTACAGGACCAATATCTCTTTCTCTCTTTACTTCGACCTTCAATGTTTAATATGTACACGCAGTAGCGAGCACCCATGCTCCATGGGATAATTTCTGAGAACACAAGAGGCGAAGGATGGGGGTAACTTAGACTGCCTTTACAATTCCTCCTTACGCCGTGTAACAAACGCCAGCCGGCAAAGCATACATGGCTGCCGGTACATTTTGCTCGTGTTGCAAATGGATTTAGACCTGGGGCAAGATAAACTCTGTCGGCATGAGCTATACGCAAGGTTCGCCACAGCAGATGATTGCTGCCACTGGAGACTATGACTTGGGTATCGAGACGGCGGACATGTTTTCGTACATCTTAGATCTAGGGTATGATGGTAGATATGAGTATTTGGCAGGAAAAGACCTGGAAAAGATAGGCTCTCTTCTTATCTTCCGCTCCGTAGTAGGCCTTATGAGGTTGAGATCGGTTCGAGTATTCCACAAGGCCGGTTTCGAATATTCCATGACGACATGGGAGGACTGGGCAAGAAAGATGATTGGACTGCTGTACTTTCAAAATCACGACGCTATCCGGCATGTAGTAACAGCACTATCGTATCTACATCGGTTTGAGCTCGGAGATAGTCTTTACTTCCCTCACCTGCCTCTAGGGACCGCTATTTTGTCATAAGCGTAACATTCGTATGACTGTGTACATGGATCTCCAGGACCCAGGATTATTACCGTCTATCTAACTATCAAAGAATGAGTGGATTTAGGCTTTAATCTCGTGAATTAGGGGGAACTGGAGACCTCGAGGGAGGGCCAGGCCAAGAAAATTTACTGTTATAACTTTATAACTTACAAGATTCCACTAGGTCCGCTTTTAAACTGCGCCATCATTTCCCTACGTAATGTCGGCACTATTATGGTCTCTCGTCACCAAGCACCCGGTTGGGATGGCATACTTAGTTTGGTTTCCGGGTGCTCAGAGGGTGAAGCACTCCCGCACTCGCTCTAATATCCCGAAACATCATCACGTTGTCTCAGTAACCCAAATTGGGTGAGGAGGGAGCCACACGATTTTACATCAGCAGCATGGGAGGTTTATACAAGTAGTATTAGCCTGGAGAAATGGTAATTTGAGTGTATGTTACGTTTCTCATTCTATTTCATATAAAAAGAGGAGGGCACGTTCTTCGTTAATATGCAGGAAACGGCATTCTCCCATCAGAAGTATGCCTAATATCCCACGCCGTATTGGTGGAGGGTGAAGGGTAATCTCATCCAAACCCTTCCTATAATCTCTTATGGGCAGCCGGGTAAACGATGGGCTGCTGTGGTCTAGGAGTAGAGTCGCGAGGTATTAGAATGGGGAAAATACTGGTGATGAATCCATTACCACAATCAGGGACTCCCCTCGCCCGGCGAGGTGTAGCCCACACCCTAAAATATATTGGACTACATCCAACACGGGAGCAATCGAACTCGGACGGGCGGCACTGGCCGGAGAATTTACCCCGCAAAGTCGGAGACTTTTGCCACTGTCGGCACTGGTCATTATTTGTGTGCCGCTCGTTGCTCCCACGCTTGGTGATCAACTGAAATCCAACAGCAAATTACCGATTCAGCCTAAATTTAATACATCATCTAGAAGACATCCCTACCTGGAAGCTATTGTTAAGATATTGGTCTGGTGGTGAATTCTATTATTGATGTTACAATGTACGAAAATCGTCCAACGGATGCCTCAATATCCCGGGCCATTAGTATGGTTAGCCTAAGATTGTGCCACCGACTAGCTGCATGAACGAAAATGTATAAGGAGGGTAGATAGCCAAGCCAACCCTGGGAAAAGAACATGGGATTTCAGCGGATGCAGCCAGTTTCGAGAAATTCGCCTTGGTTCCAAAAGGCTAACGTCGGACTCTAAATACCATGATTCAGCTCTCGGTCCTTTACGCTCTCTGCCTCGCCACTGGGGTGCTCGCCGCACCAAGTGAGCCTCAACCACAGCTGCAACCACGGCCACGTAACCCCGAAGCGAAGGCGGCCAGCGCCCTCGAAGCCCGCCAAGGCTACTACTTCCAAAACTGGTCTGAGGGTGGAAGCAACATTAGGTGCATCAATGGGGCCGGGGGCTCATACACGGCCGACTGGAGTAGCAAAGGTGGATTTGTGTGCGGGAAAGGATGGAATGGAGGTGGTGCGAGGTAAGGAAATTCGAGAACACAAGAAGGGACTTTAATTCGAGAACACCAGAAGGGACTTTAATTCGAGAACATAAGAAGGGACTTTCCGTGTCTTGATGCTAACGACAATGCTCTCCGCATAGGACGATTACCTACACCGGGACGTATAACGCCACGGGCCCAGGCTACCTCGCAGTGTACGGCTGGACCAGAAATCCCTTGATCGAGTATTACATTATCGAGGCCCATGCCGACCTGGCGCCGAATGAGCCATGGACTTCCAAAGGGAACTTCACGTTCGAGGAGGGCACGTATGAGGTGTTCACGAGCACTCGAGTTCAGAAACCGTCCATCGAAGGAACAAGGACATTCGAGCAGTACTGGTCTGTCCGCCAGGAGCAGCGCGTTGGGGGCACTGTTACTACTGGCAGGCATTTTGAGGAATGGGCTAAGCTTGGAATGAGGCTGGGCAATCATGACTACGTGGTCATGGCTACGGAAGGTTATACTGCCACTGGGGGCCCGGGAAGTAGCGGCTCTGCGAGCATCTCTCTTCAATAAATAAAACAGCGCCTACGGTAGTGGAAATGGACGGGGCGAATATTGGACGTGTACTTCATGTGCGATGTAAATGGCTCTCCTCTCACTAGGCTCATTGTTGGAGTCTCTTGCCACTTTCTGTATGTGAATTTTCAATTTATCAGGCCATTTATACCAAAAAATGCAGTCACTTAAGTGAGCAATACAAACGAACTATGTTATTATGGACGTGCTATTATTATCAAGAGCTCAGGAGTTGAAGAGACCTCTTTCTTGGTGCTTTGAGAAGGTGGATTCATATTGTCTAGGGCTCACCGAGGGCCATCTCTGCAGCCCCTGTTGGAATCTTAGGAGACAGCTAAGAAGGGTCAACATCATATCTCGTGCACCGCCCGTAGTAGCCGAATCTTTCCATCTTGCGGGACAGTCCTAGCCCTAGTAACGGCGGTGGTCCAGGTCCTTTATCACTAACTCAATCTAGGTCATTCTTGCAAGTTGATGATAGCAAATGGCTCGATATAACCGATCTGAGTGTTGTGCAGTTCAACATCAATCAACCCTAGCGGTGGAGTGGTGAACTGGTCAAGCTGTCAAGTTTGATCCATGGCCGGTGAATTTATATTCGGATCAATCGTCCAGTCCTGGAAACCCGGGCTCATCAAAGGTTCCTGGCCGGGACTTCAGCGGAATGGCTCTTAGGTTTAGCAGCTCCAGATATGAATGACCTAGCAGGAATTCTATGGCCTGGAATGAGCTATAAAATATCAAATTTCTACGCTTTTTCTTAAAAGGTGACCTGGAGATCTTACCTTCCTCGGACTTGGTGGCCGCGGTGTATAGATCGCATAAGAACGAGGAAAGCGTTGTTTTCCCATGAGGGACTAGTGTCCGGTGATATAGTTCGAAATATCATGAACGTATAGCCTCGCGCATCAAGAGGTTGTTGACGCTTGCTTAGTATACCTAAGGCATTTATTCTATTATTCACTACTATAAAATAAAACTCGTTGTCTATCACATAATCCAACAAATAAAAACAAGAACTGTGTAGAAGGCCTCCATGGCTCGTTTTACTTTCTAGTACCCTGCTTTTTCTTACCACCACTCATCGAGTCCACAATCGCCGCCCCAATAGCAGCAGTGGCGACCTTTGTCCCTTTCGCGCCAAGCCAGGGTCCCGGATCTCTACGGGCCTTGTACGCAGCGGTCGCCCCAGCCTGCAAAGCTGCGGCGGCGATTGACTGCCAGGGCAGATCAAGCTTCGCAGCCTTCGCCCGCACGTCTTTCAGAGGCTGGGTCGCACTTCGTGATGGCCGCGCTGCCTCGGAATTTGACTTGGGTGCAGACTTCGATCTCCTATCGCGCTCTCGCGATATGTTTCGGCGGAAGCGACCCTCCTCTCCGTCATCTCTCCCCCTCTCTGCTGAGCGGGCACGGCGAGGATACCTATCATCTCTCTGGTTCCTTTCGTCCCTTTCATCCCTTCTGTCCCTGCTCCTCTGTCGCTTGGTATTATCGAGAGGCCGGTGGGGCCGATCGCGATTATATTTGTCAACTCTTGGACTCCCTTGCCTCCGTGTATCTCTTGGGCGTTGGTCGGAGTAGGGTGAGCGTTGTTCGTGGTCTCGCGTACGACTCTTGGGACTTCGGCGGTGCGGCGGAAGTACACCATCGATATCGTCTAAATTTCGTCGGTCCGGAAGCCGGTCACCTTTAGAGTTTCGATGGTGTCCCGCCTTCTGATAGCGATCCCGGTCGGGACTACGGTTTGACTGCTTCCCCTGTCCTCTATCCCCGGGTTTGGAAAAGGCCGGGTCTCTCCGTGCCTGATGAAAGTCTGCTGAATTTTGATGGCGGGGTGATGACGCGGTTCTGCGGCGTGGGCGGTCTCCTTTCGGTGATGGCTGGTTATCATAGAAGCTTGGGGGGTGACTATGAGTATGCACATGCGTTCGATATTCGCGAGGTAGCGTCTGCTCTGTGTCGTATTCGTGGGGTCCATCGCTGGAGAACCTCGGGGATCTCGGTTCCCTTGGTCTGCCTCTGGGTGGCTCTTGACGGTGTTTGAAAAGAGGCATTATAATGATGATGGTAATTGTAATCTGCTTAATAGGACTGGTGAGCGGAGGGAAATGTAAATATTGTGAGGAAAGAATTGGTATCTCGGACATAGACCACTTTTATTTTCTGCGATGACGAATAATTTATGAAGGGAAACGGTGCTGGACAGCGGTTTGAAATCCCGGTGACTTTATGCTGGCATGCGGACTCCTTTGTTTTCTGTCGTGGTGGGAGGACTCCGATCGAGGGTTCTAGCACCAAGTGTGGCTCGGATTTGCCACTCGTCCAGGAACCAAGCTTATTGGAGTGGGCGTGGTGACCTAAACACCAATGATGTCTAAAGCAGGGTCACGCGTATTTCACAGTCTCCGATCCCGACGTCCCGACTCGGCATGGCACAGTCTCGTGTTTTCAGCGAGGGCTTTGTTAGGACCATGCGATCCGATCAGTTGTGTTTCATATGCTCTGAATGTTCCATTCATTTATAAGGGGCATTCTCCCTTCAACTCAAGTACGTGACCCACCCTTTCTAAGACTCCTTTCGTGTCCTATGTCCTGGTGGGATTAATACTGTATTAAGAGACCGTCGTGGTGTCGGAGGCATCTCTAGTACCTTAGTACAGGACCTTCAATTCAAATGAGTGACCCAACAGCCAGTGCTGACATGCAGCTTGTGTCGTCACTTCACAACGAATGAGTGTCGGTTTTAATGTCAATGCATTGTGTCGCACCCCCCGACCAATGATCGACTCACAGAAATGGCGTCACGATCTATGCACACCATGGTACAGTAACGTGAACGAAAATGCTCTGGATGGCAACATGAGATACCCACACGCGACGTCAGCACGAAAGACTCGAGATCGGTCTGTTGATAGTTTGGATCCAGGCTATTACAATCACGAGGTATCACGGTGAAGTCAAAGTAAGATGCGATAATCTCAGTGAACACACACCTCCTTATATGTTATGCGTGTCGGTCGTTGAGATGGGCTGGTCTTTCATCGAGAAGTGGCAGCCGCCTACCAAAGGATCGATCAATCAACCAGAATCATTCGAGAAAGCCCCAATCCAAAGCCCGTGCTGAGCGCCGGGCAACGATTGGCTACCAACTAAACAAGCCAGGCGACAGCGACAACTAGCCAACACCGAGGAGCCAATGACGCTCCAAATCCGTCGTCTTCTCTACCGTAACACTCCACTGCATGTTTCGCCAGGCACGCCTTCTCTGACGACGGATTCACCGGAAATACGTTCCCAGAATTATATTGTTTCCTATCTTGTCTTTAGATATCCGGTTTCATGGGACTGTCAAGTTCAGATACTCCTTCGCGTCTGGCGCCAGGGATGGCTGCACCCTAAATACCACATAAGATCGCATGCCGCTTGCATGCGCAAAGACTATACGGGTACACCGTGATAGCGACAAGTTTATTGCGTCCTTTCTTACATCTCCACAAATGTACACAACCGCATAATCCCACACGAAGCTGGAATCCAGGAATGCGCCCAAGGTGGAAGATACTGTGATGGCGTAGGACGTCTCCGAGTGAACCCAGCGAATGCTGACAGTTCCTATGATGGAAAATATGGGAAGGGAAGAGCCACACGGAATGGGAATACGTTGGTGTAGGCCCACAAGATGGGTGACTCCGTTTCTTGTTTATTTTCCTCTTTTAATCACAGAAATTCTCAAATTTATTAATTCGAGCAGTAACGCAGAGTTCATTTCCATGCCAGTCCTTTTTCTGCGGCTCCAATACAGTCCTTTTCATTGTCAGTTCTGTTTTCTAGCAATTAGGGTTCGATATCTTGTTTGTTCGCTTTATAGTGAAGTGTATGTCCTATAAGCTCACCCTACGACCCTTTTTGGTGTGCCTTCTATTGGAGACCTCTATCACATTTCTAGCATCGTTTCCCATTGATCAACGGGCTTAGTGTCTGTCAGTTCTTGCGGGAGCTTTGTAGGGGCTTCGGGCCAGAACTATTTCATGACCATTGGCTAGCCATTTGCTTCCTTCAATATATGGGATGTTGCGGCCAGGGCTGCATGGAGTACGACATAGACCTCATACATCAATTATGGAAGGATGTGATCAAGGCGCCACATCCAGTTTTCCAACGTTTAGTCTTCGGCAGCAGCAGAGCAGTGGCTTTAGTCGGCACGCTGTAGCTCCTTCAGGTAGAACTACTTCAAAGAGCTAAACTTCCACTCACCTTGAAGACTTCACCGCTCTAGATTCAGCATGATAAGGACTAGAAATAGTAAACTCGACAATACTAGGACAGCAATAAGAGGCTATAAAGATAGTAATGATATAGTTTCAGGGGACTGAGATGACTCTAGATCAAGGAGCAAAAACACAATCGTGCTTGCCCGAATGTTAGGTTCCTATCGACTGCTTCTCTTGGCCTTGAGGGTCCTTTCCCGCTAATGAGTGGATACTTCGTTAAGTGAACTGCCAAGACCATGTTTAAAATGTACAACCAATACTGATTCTAGAGTGGAGGTTGTCAATGGAAATATTTGTTCATTGTTCAATTAGATCCTGCATTTCGGATGAATCAGGGAAGTGACAGGGGAGTAAACATTCTGGCACCTTATTCCTAGATTCACCGCCACCCATTCTTTCGTTCTACCTCCTCCCATTTGGGTCTCGCTTTTCGGACACATGATTAATATCCCTTCGACGATACAGAACAATGAGATTTGCAACAGCATCGGCCCCATGCCCGGACTCCTTATTGTTTAGGGGTCCAGTACAATAGAGGATCCATTTCACCTTTTGGCATTTTCAATTACGGGTGTGGACCAGAGCCTCGAATTCGATGAACCTGATCCAACATAAAAAATGCCGACGTCTGAGAGCTACTATGTAGCTGTCGTATTTCACCCGTTCAACAAATAGTGTAGGAATATTAACCTCGATCACACCCAATGATGACGTGTGCACTTGGCCGAGCGGGGGCTTTGGATGTAGGAGATATATGCTGCTAGAGAGGAATGTATTTCCAACAGTGTTATATAATAATGCGTTGCTCTTCCGAAATGTTGGATTCCTCGTCCTCTCGAACTCCGGCTTTCTTTCACAACCTAACATCCGGAAATATCCTGGCTCACATTCAAATTTGGGGTCGGAAATGCCTGAGTCGAGAACTAACCGACTGTTCACGTGGCTGCACCGACTCTTCGCAAGAACCGGGACAGTGATAAGTATACCTCCCGAAGAGATACGGACAGGGCAACCTAGCAAGCCGTCGTTCGATTCCTCGATCCAGGCCGGGGATGATGATGCTTGGGACATCGATCCGAGCGCATTGCCAGAAGGAGTAAAAGGGCCGAAAGAACCAGCACATTGCGTATTTTGGCCCTTGTGCGAGCCTCGGACATACGGGTACGACATGGAGAGAGATCAGCTAGCGATCGAGAAATTGATAGCCTTGTTCGGTGCGGAGCGAGTCCGTGGTGTTAAGCAAAACTCTGGTCGCCTCCTATTTTGCACGGCCGAACTCACTCTGGAAGAATTTGAGCGAGCGAGCCGAATTATAGAAGTATATCTCTTTGGCGAGCAGTGAACGACGCACCATGCACCATACTAACATGGATTTAGTTCTGCACGACCGAGAGGCGACCGGGAATAGAGGCTATTCCATCCTGTTGTGATCCGTCGTGTTGATAAGTTTGAAGCCTCGCAGTTTGATGACCAGAAAGGCGCAGTCAACGACATACGTTCATGTCGTGGATCCACTTGGTAAAAATCGAGGGTCATTATGGATCGGATTGTGCGTTGAACAGTCCCAGGATTCGATGAGCATGATCAAGACATTTTCCAACAGTGGCATTTCCTGTGAGTGGGGACTGGTACTTTACGCTTTGAAAGGCATCCATGCCGTCTCCCGACTCTATTTCTAGAAGGGTTATGCATGAGAATCACTCGATCACTCTTCGAACCCCGCATTGTTGCAGAACTGGACATGCGGCAAGTTGGCCTGAGAGTCTGGCTGTGTGCCTGCGAAAGCGTAACATCGGTTGGCCACTTGACTAGAGACTAACACGAGCGACCTCCACCAACCGCCCCTAAAGGCCAATAGGCCCCGATTACAGGCCCCGATCATACCACGAAACGGTCCGTTGGGCTGATGGTCAAGTATCTTCAACAGCGAATGCAATGCTATCTCGCAGTTTAGCTTGGCCGGTCGTAAGCTTTGCTCTCTGGACTTTATTCACCAGCGCTCTCATGTTTCTTTGAAAGCCCCGGTGGAACACTATTAATAGGTTGAATCTTGGCCAGCACTTAGTGAAGACGATGGAGCCATTTCATTGAGCACGTTGTACGTTGAGATTATTGGAGGCTCCTTTTTTTTTCTTTCTCTTTTTTTACCAACAGACCCCAACAGTGGATCAACACGGGAGCGCCAACAGCCACTGCCCAGCTGCAGTTTCGAAACAGAGAAAGACAAAAATAATCTAATCCAACCAACCACTTTGTCCACATATCGATATACACCGTCCCATGACAAGGGGCGGACTGCTGATGGAGGAGTGCTATGTCGAACGATGCTCCATGGAATGGCTTTGGATATGTTGGAGGGTGTACGCGTTGGCTGACTTTAGGTAGTGGAGTACGATTCATACTAGCTAGTAATAGAAAGGAATGGATATAAAACAGCTCAACTCCTCGAGCAGTTCCTCAGCCAAACCCTTTCTGACCTTCGTTATCTCACTCATACACCCAAAAATTGCTCATCACTACCCGGACCCCTTTTTGAGACCATCATCCTGATAAAGAGCCAGATATATCCGCTTCAAATTACCCAGTGGGACAACCCGGATGGTTGGAAGCCTCTGTGGCTGATACTCTTGGTAGTATTGTCACTTACGTCGTCTCTGGTTAGAGCTCAGCAATGTGTGGAAGGCCAATATTGGTGTCAAGACCGTTGTGGGACAGATGTCAACACGTGCTGCGAGACTTCTGACAACCAGCACAACCTATGCGGCCGAGGTGAGATGATCTGTTATAGTAGAGTACCTCCAGCTGGCGGGCTTTTGCATTCAGATACCATTTGTTGCGGTTGGGGATGTTGTCCTACCGCCGATTATACTTGCAATGCGGATTACACCTGCACAAGCCCTGAAGGGGAAATCATACCAGCGGCTCCCAATCCTCGCCCCATTGATCAGCCAGGCCTGGTGGATGACGGAATTTCTTCCCTATCACCGCCAGTGGCTAATTCTACTGAGCTTGTGGAACCCCTCCATCCTTCGTCCTCCCTCACGATTGCCTCCCCGAATCTAAGACGGCCGTTCCCTCTCAGCCGCCAGACGGCACCATGGGCATGAGACCATCAAGCGAGGAGGGAGCGCCTTCTATTGGAATTTCACCAACCAAGTCGACCGCAAATGACGTTGAGACGGGTATTCCTCTCCCTGGTGAAAGCACTCTGGCTGTAACAGAAACCAAGGCTCTCGTCATCATTGGCAGTGAGACCGCCGTGCTTCCCGTCGACACCGCCCCGGCAACACTTGTGACTTGGAACACACTTTTACACTTACGCCACCCAATCGGGCCGAGCGCTCGCAACCAGTTCAAACCCTTTTAGTAACCTCAGGATCGACACTGACAATCGTCCCAATGGTTCCGCCTACAAATGGTGCTCTCGACTCTGTCGTGGTTGTGGTTGGGACGCAAACCTTGACCACTGATACGGTCAGCCAGGCGACCACTTTAACTATCGGCGATCAGACAGTTACAGTCACACCCGGTGGGCCTCTCACAGTCACCGCCGGAGAGCCGCCACCAACCATAACAGAGGCACCTCTGACGCAATAGTCACAGAATCTGGCTTAGATGAAACACCGCCGACTCCAACGGAAGGAACCAAAGGAGGTCCTACTCCGACGTTGACGGAGTGGCCTCGCGACGCGAGGATAACTCCTTTAACTATCCAAATAGACAGCCCAAGATCTGCGGACGATGACGACGAGGGCTTCCTTGGTGCTTTTATACCGTGCAAGATGTGGTTTTTTAATGTATGTTTGACTGAGCCCCTATTTTGTCCTTGTTTCGTTTCATCTCGGATACAAGGTAAGATTAAGTGATCATAAGTTTTGTTTCAACGTGAAGGGATTGATATCAAGGGATTCAAAGTTACTCTACCGACAGGCACCTTCCCACGATAAGGCCTTCTTCCAATCCTGAGTCCTGGGTACTCAAGACTGACCACCAATTTTGGTGCTAGTTTGCCGCCGCCTACTACTTTCATCGACTTTCCTCATGACATAGAGATAAACGGCCACTTGCCCAACTGGCCGGTGTTTGCGTAGGTGGCCACTATGACTATGCCGTGGCATAATATTTCGTTTGGAGTAACCTTGCGCCCTCTACTTTTTAGCGTTGGGCCGAATGGGGTGCCGACCTTCCCATCGGAGCCAGAACCACAACAGTGCCAACAAACTAAAACTGGATCTGTGTGCGTGACCACCACGGAATACGTCGTGTCCACAGTTGGCGGTGCCATGAGCACTATCTCGTCAAGCGTCGAATCGGTTTGTGGCCCCATTCCAGACTCCAATACAGACATTGCAGTTACGCGTACAGAAGAATGCGCAACGGAAACTGCGACCGACGTTGTAATGACCTGTAGTGGGCCTGGCGCAACAGCCTGCTCTACGAAGAGTCAGATCACCAAGACGGGCTGCTCCGTAACAGGGATTACCACTACCATATCCTGCACACCAGTTCCCAGTGGGAATGCCCGGCGGCAAGAGGGAGGTGGTGGTATTGCGAATGCATGCTTGGTGATCGAAGAGTACGTCATCTGGCCACGGGACGGCATGGAAATGCAAGAAACGACAACAATTTACCAACAGATATTGGATTTGGTCCAAGACGAGGACAGGGTCAGGGTCACTGACTCCAAAGTGTTGGTGTCCTGTTTTGGGAGGCTGACCTGGATAAAGAACAAGCCAGGGCCATCCAAGCCCTACCTAATGTGAGTGTTTCGCAAGAGTAGGGTGAAGGGGGAAAACCCCCAACCAAAGCTATTTCCTAACAAGAGGTCTTGTAGGTCGTAGGGGCTCATCTGCGATGCAAAGACAATTGTCTTGACCCAAGCCTATCGTATTAGGCGTGGCAACATCGATACGTCGATGAAGAAATTGACCTTGTTACGGGCCGACATCAGATGGTCTACCTCTGCGGCAATGAGGGCGAACTTCATGAGTGGTTGAAAGACCGGTTTTTCTTCAACATTAGTCTAGGGGAGAACATTCCAGTCTATATCGTAGACACCGGCGCGCATCTGGACCACAAGGTTAGTCTGCAATACTTGCCTCCCTTTTCTTTACTGTTGGCTGACGGAACGGCTTATGGTTAGGAATTTACAAAAAGAGACAACGTCGCTAGTAAGGCCGAATTCTTGTACGTTGACGTAGACTACGATGGCCAGGCACATGCGAACGACTCTGGAACACCGATTGATGGCCGCTGTGCCTGGGATTACTGCAACGATCACGGGACATCGATGTTGAGCTTTATGTCAGGCGACAGGTTCAGCATTTCAAAATGAGTAAAGCCTTACCTTACCCGCGTGCCCCATCGGAGAGAAAAATGCGGGGGGGACAGCGCCCGTGATCATTTAACTGGAGTGGCCATGGCTGTTAATGCCATCCAAGGTGATAGTCCTACTGTCAAGGCTGTTCTTTGCTTAGCCTGGAATTATAACCTGGAGAGGTTCAAAGGTTCATACGCTGGAGCGCCCGGCCCCTCTTTCCCCGCATGGAGAAAGCAATTGGCACGTCTTATCCGAAAGGCTATCAGCAAAGGTGTTCTTGTGGTGACGGAGTCGGGAAATAATAATGGAGTAAGTTGTAATATCAGATCTAGTCAAACGGGGCCTAACAGCACTTTGCGAACACAGATTGATGGCTGGCCGGCTCTATTCGGAGCGGCGCCGGAGGACGTCAAGGTCGATAGACGGGCTAACTAGGAGCATATACCAGAGCTACTAGTAGTTGGAGCTCTAAACCCGGTCACGATGGGGCGCTGGTGGAAGTCGGCCGGGGATGATACCAAGAAACTCCCGCACATATACGCGCCGGGTGAAAACTGCTCAGGCACCAATGGTAACAAGACAACATGGGACGGTAATCCCGGAGGAACATACAGGCCGCATGTGGGACCTTCGATCGGTAAGGCAGCTAGAACCCCCTTTTTAGCGCTGGTACGTATTATCTGACCCCGGAATCTGTGGATGAACAGCAACGGCGTATACCTCAGGCCTCGCCGCCGCCTACTTTATAAAACTTCATCAACTCGGACGCCTGCCAATCGGTCGTCACGGAAACGCCCCAGACATGACTGTGGCAGGCTTAAAGAGCTACATCTTCAATATGGGGTGGAATCAGCCGCTCATGTACCCCTTGCAGCTGCCTTTGGAGCCTGATTGGCTTGGAATATGGAATGCAGTGTGGTTAAGAGAGGCAACGAAGGAGCCTATGTGCCCCTATAGACCTGGAACGGCGTTGAACCAGCTCAAGCATCGACGTCAAGAAACAGGCGATTCAGGCGAACAGTGCTTGCTGCCAGGGGCGGCTTCGCCGGGTGAGGGTGTTGTCAAGCCCACACCAGAGCCAGGGCTAGGTACGCCAGGAAACCTATTGCCAGGTCCTCCATGCACGCTCGAAACAGTGGATACTTGCGCTAAAGTCATCCTGTGCGAAGCTCCAATGTATCATGGCTGTGTCAATGGAGAGTGCGCTTGCCTCCAGCCGATTTCTCCATCCGATCCCGGACAACCTCGACCAACGGACCGCCCCTCATGCGCCCCGAAAACAGTCGATGATTGCGCTTCCCTGCCGTGTGAACCTCCCAGCATCCGCAGCTGCATCCAAGAAAAATGTGCCTGCCTGACAGAAATCACTCCACCCGACCACGAAATGCCTCAACCGGCCCGAGCTCTGTCATGCACCGAGCAACCCATGGAAAAATGCAATGCCGTCCCGTGCCCACCGCCCGAGACTCGCTCGTGTATCCTCGGAAAGTGTGTCTGCTTAACGGAAATCACTCCATTTGGCCTAGAAGAGCCTCAACTAACGGAAATTCCATCGTGTACCTATCGAACCATGGAAAACTGCAATGCCCTCCCAAGTCCGTCACCCGGGACCCGGGACTGCATCCAAGAGAAGTGTGTATGTCTGACAGAAATCACTCAACCCAACCCAGAGAGCCCTCAACCGTCCGAAGCACCGCCATGCACCGGGAAGCCTATTGAAATTTGCAAGAGCTTAGACTAGTCATAGACTTTCAGACACATCATAGGCTTTTTCGGACATGAGATTGATGTTCCTGTTGAAAAACCTCAAAGTCTCTATGCAACTACGCGAGGCCACGGACCGTGGAGGACCACGAGGAACGTCACTGGAAACAGTTTGGTTAAGGAAGGATGGACTGTACGTAGAAATGGCATATATAAAGTCTATTGGTTCCTCCTGCCATTTAGCTTTCGTGGAAAGTGGTTATGACGATCTCGAGTTGCTAGAATTAATTCCTAGAATACCGATTGGAATTTCAGTTTAACAATCTGGACTGTACATGCTCATCTCTCTCCACGAGACTAACTTCCAAAAGAGCCCGTCTAATGACGATATAGATGTCTATATTCGGTTTCCCCAGTGCATTCCGTGAGGGGTGGGGCTTAGCGATGGCAAGCACCGAAGTTCGGACGAGAGTACCGAGGTATTACTAAGCGGATCGAGCTTCATTTTGTATTTAAAACGATATAGGCTACCAAAGGGCCATTGACCTCCCTTGACCCCGAAAGGACACCTAGAGGTTACGAGAGGCTCTTCGAGATTTCAGGAAAACGAACTGTTTTCATGGCTGTATTTGTCGTGTTTCAGCTCGACTGCGATCCTTGATCCAGCCAACTCGAATATGGTCGCATTGGTCAGCCCTGATTTTTTTCCTCAAGCATTCGACCTGCGGCAGAGCCGTATTGGGATGCCGTTCCTCTTGAAAGAGTTGTGCCGTCTCCAATCTTGACCCACATCCACCACGAATCATCTCCCCTGACTTAATCCCTTTCTTTCGGTCGGTTGGGCTCGTGGGGTCTGGATCGAGACACTTCTACATCTGTGATTATTCTACTCGATGATGTGGCTCGACAAGGATTAAACAATGAGGCAGTGTTGAGCCCGGTACGGAAGCCCCTGCCGAAGCAGTTGCTATCCAATTCCCGGTTCACACTCCCTTCGGCAGCCCAAATAGGCATTCCATCGGGTCAAGGGATGTAATGCAGTCGCCTCCAGATACGAATATGCTGCACACTTAGCCCGGCCACCACTCTTACCATGGATTAAATGCTTCACTCTTGGGAGGTCAGTCGTTGATGTGGAGAGAAGCAGTGGATGGCGATGGTGCTCGATGATCAGAAGTATCAATTTGATGATAGAAGTCGTTGAAGTCATTGGACACACCAGTTTGTCGCCAATTGGCAATAGTTTCGGAGCCACATCGTGTCGAGAATTTTATCATGCAATTGTACATTTGAATGTATCGATTTAGGACTTGGACTTACGTAATCATCGCCGATTGGCACAATGCCAAGAGATCTCATCCAGGCACTGTCAAAGGTTGATCTTGTCGCGACTCTTCAGAAAAGTGCTTTTCTTGGAGGATTCGCCTTGCCACAAGTCAGATCAAATTCTCGGTAGAAATTCCTTCAAACGAAGATCAGAACATCGATGTCACTGATCAACCCTCCTCGAGCAAGCTGACGTGGGTCTGATGTCCTTCGCTCTCCGAATCCTTCGACCGCTAGCCGGAAGCGGGTAAGAGCCACCAAAACAGGTTAGAATTTCTGGGGTAGGTGATCCACCCTGCGACCGGGCTTCTCTAGACCTGATTCGTCAGATCCTGTGGCCCTGGCCAATGGCAGGCCTGGGAATCAGCTTTTGCGGCTTTCCTTCGGCACTCCTTCCATGTGAAATGTCTTCCCCACACTCCCAACTTCTGCATTGAAATTCTCGCTTAAACTACCCATTACCCCGTATCAACTCTCTTCATCCAGAATCCAGCACGCTAGGAGACCAGTAAAACAACCAGGGCAGAAGACTAGCAAGGCGAGATGTCCGACAACAAAGAGTTTTTTCATTGCCCTGTGTGCTCCAAGCGGTACAAGCGACGAGAGCACATGCAACGCCACTGGGCTTCTCACAACGCATCCCGCCCGCACCGTTGCACCCAGTGTAGCCGTGCCTTCCAGAGGCTTGACGTGCTGAAGCGCCACGCCCGGACATGTGAAGCCAGGGCACTAGGCTTGATAGCGCCCTCCGGAAGGAGGCGAGCCTGTGACCTCTGTGTCCGCCAGAAGAAAGCATGCAGCGCCAGCCAGCCGTGTCAGAACTGCGAAAGGCTGTCCGTACCTTGCTGCTATTCCTTCAATGTCAATCAGGAAAACAAGAGACCAAGCACGTCCCAGGAGAGCGTCGGTGCAGGAAGCGACTCGAGCGAGGCCCAGACACTACCGACCACGGAAGACATCAATCCGATTGTTGAGACTGTTGAAACTGTCGAGGAGCTGGCGGCGAATGAAGCCGAGTTTAATGCTGTCATCCTGGCAGACCCGCTGGAGGCGAGCATCTGGGATGCACCCGATACTAGTGGCAGCTGGTTGGACTACTTGAACTTCATGCCAGCCAGATCACTCTTGGATGTTTCAACCAACCGGCAACAGCTTGTGACCACGCGGAAAGATAATCCTCGGTACTCATTCAGATTTTTGGACAACTTCACCAGACGAACAGGCTTGCTGGAGTCTTTCGAATGTGGAACCCCGGCATTGAGGGAACGGACGGTAGCATCCTTCCTTCAACAACAAGTGGGAAGCAATGTGATACTTCGCCACTTGGCCGGCTCCCATGGCGGACCTTCGACGGATGTGGCAGATGACCTCGCCGCCACCTTAGCAGACCACAGCACCGTTCCGGCATCGATCTCAGGTTCCATTCCTTTCGTTCAAAACCCATGGCTCCACGACCCTCTGATGATCAAAATTCATCAGATTATCGTCATTGCAAAGGAAGTGGTTACAATGAAGCCGCGGAACAGCGCTGTAACAGTTGAATGGTCTCCCTTGTTGGAGCAGAAGTGTATCGAGTTCTTCTCCCAAGAAAACGTGCGCAAATTCCTCACCCTTTACTGGACGATATGGCATCCAAACGTCAACCTGATCCACCGACCGACGTTTGACCCGGCCACCGCCAATCCAACTTTACTCGCCGCTATGGCGGTAATGGGTGAGTTTGGATTCCTGCAAGAAAGGTAAATGGGTGACAGAGCTAACGTCCTGGTAGGAGCATCCATGTCTCCAAATCCTGCCGATAGAGACAATGCAAAGCTGTGGTTCAATTGCGTTGAGGAGATGGTATTCACCGACGATGACCTTTGCTCGGAGCCTCTATATACGCTGGACACTGGTGTTTTGATCCCCGCCACCCAGAAGCGCAAGGTTCAGGCTCTCCAGGCTGCTTATATCGTCTGTCTCTATCAAAATTGGGAAGGCACCGATGCCAGCAAGAGGAGAATTCGTCGATACCGGTTCAGTACCGTCGTCTCGGTATGATCTTGTCTCTTGCCCTCGTAAGCGAACTTCTTCACTGATAACCGTCGTCCAGGTCGCTCGAGATATTGGTCTTGGATCTGCGAGGCACACGGATTGCCGAAGGCCTGTCGGATACGAGTTCGAATGGAAATCGTTCGCTGTGAAAGAAGAATTGATCAGGTAAGATTGTTGGAAACCGACATTGCCTCGAGTGGTATAACCTTTGTTAACAGAAGGAAGGACTTTTCTCTGGATCTTCCTGCTCGACCATGCTTTCGTCACGTTCAATAATCTTCCGCCCCGGTTGGTCATCAAGGAGATGAAGATTCACATGGCAAGACCAGAGGCTTGTTTCCAAGCTGCGACCGCGGAGGAGTGCCTCGAAGAGCTCCAGAAATGGAGTGCTCACTCGGCCCTTCTGCCCGTCCTAACCCTGCATGAGGCCGTGGAGATGGTTTGCAAGGGTGGAATGCACGAAGGAATGCATGAGACTCTTGCCCACCTCGGTGCGTTGAACTTGTTTGCGGTCATATCAGGTAAGATTTTTCCTCAAGGATTCTCAGGGTTTCTGCTTGTGCTAATGCGACATAAATCTTAAGCTGTTCACTCTCTTGTTTTCCAGCATCAAAATTCGTTTGCTGAGGATGGGCACCTGGTTGCGATCCGCCACGCTTTAAAGAACTGGAAGCCCGCCTGGGAATTTTACACCACCAAACTCTCCGGGGGTCCCCCACACAATATGATCAGCGGAGACGCGCTCACACCGGAGAACGCGTGGAGACGCATCGGATTCTACCGGCACGCCGACGAATACTGGCTGCTTGCCAGCGTCATCATTGACCGACTCGCGAGCCCCGACCCATCGTGGCGCAACGAAAGCCCCTCGGACAGCGACCAGGCGCACCAGCCAAATCTCAGGGAAGCCACGCCGCCGGATCCAATCCTTAGCAGGTATGACCAGACAAGCATGCGCCAAGTCAACGAGCTGATAGCGGACTTTCAAAAATTCCAAATCATTCCCGAGGAGGATTGAAGGTTCATTAATTATCCTCCCTCTCGATGTTCATCTCCCACTTATGTACCATTTCCCTTATTCTCGCAAGCCCGTTTCGCCTTGGTCTACGAGATCTATGAGCTTTATGAATCTAGCTCTGGGGATTGAAGCATTATGTACTCGAACAGTTTCTCCCCGTCGACCCTGTTCCCAATTCCCACTTGTATTATTATTATTTCTATGAAGTACTTCGTAATTCCAAAGAAATGAGTTCAAAGAGACGAGACCCATACTCGTCGGAAATTGCCAAGCCCAAAGAAACATGAGTGATCAGCCGTGGTGAAGGCGGAAGATGGCGCGGGGATGTGTCTCGCCAGGAAGGGAGTGGCAATTGCAGGGGAGTGAGGCGATTACGATGTTGATGCGACCTGCATCGTAGCATTGCAGCTGACCAGTGATCCTGTCTTCCTTCCAGACCGTTTCTCCTATTGTCTAGAATCCCATTGGCTCCGTCCCCTACCAAGACCCATAAAACATCCCACTGCCACTCCGATCCATCCCACTCCGACTCCGATGGTGTGAGAGCTACGGCATTGGGCACCGGGAGCTTGGTACCCAAGCCGGCGATTGGCCCCTTTGAATCAAAGTTTTCTCCTTGTGCCTGCTAGTGTCTCCCCTAATCACGGACAAGGTTAGGCTCCTTATGCTCAATTCCTTGAAGAGTACTTCGTAACGCACTAACGACATAATTCCATGCCCGGTGTCCGCTATCTTTCTAGCGTAGATTCGAATCCAAACCAATCCAGTGGGATGTGGGGGACGCCGTGTGCTTGGATCATTGACAGTGACTCTGGAGCAGATGATCGGAAGTCTAAGGACACCTCAGACATGCTTCGTAAAATACCGCCTGGACGACTAACCAAGAACCACGAAGTAGTAAGGGAAGGGTAAATGACGGTAAATGACGATAATAATGAGAGAGAAAAATTATGTGGCATTGATAATCTTTGTAAAGTCTGTCTAATTACTCCCACTTCAGCACAGCCTTGAATGCCCGTCCTGTTTTACTGTCCTCGATCGCCTTCTCATAGTCCTTGATATCATAGAAAGTAATAAGCTCTTCCAAAGGAAGCTTTCCCTCCGCATGCAGTTGTATTAAGTAAGGAATGAACTGACGGTAGTTGAGGTTACGATTAGCGCAAAATCTTGAATCCAGGCGCCTCGCTTTTTAACTTTCGGTAGCTATTACTTACTTTTGACGGCAGACTGTCGCCTTCGCAACAGCCGACGTATTCCTTCCCGTAGGTGAGATGATTCATAACATCAACGCTGATCTGAGAACCAAAGCCTGGCGCGCCAACCGTGGCGCCCCTTCCTCTGGTCCCGAGCGCGTCAATCATGGACACAATCACCTTTGTAATACCCGTACATTCGACGGCAAAGTCCACGCCTACTGGCGGGCAAATTTTCCGGATTTCCTCGACGACGTCTCCGGTGCCGATTATCCCGTGGGTTGCGCCCAGCCGTTTCGCGAGTTCCAGCCTCGACGGCTGAAGGTCCACGGCAATGATGGTCTTCGCTCCCCTCAGCTTACCGGCCATGACGGCGCTCAACCCAACTGAGCCGACACCAAAGACCGCCAGTGTGCTTCCTTCTGTCACGTTCAACGTGTTGAGCACAGCTCCAGCGCCGGTCTGGACGCCGCATCCCAAAGGCGCAAAGAGGCTCAGATTCGTCTCCGGCGGCACTTTCACCAGGCTTGACTTGTGAACCAGGGTGTGTCGAGCAAATGCGCTCTGGCCGAAAAAGGAACTAAAAATCGGGGTTGTCCCCCCTGCTTTTACCATAGAGCTCGATCCGTCCGGACGCTTACCCCCGAAGTTTCTGTCGTTGAAGTCGTAGCAGTAGGCGGGGTGTCCAGACGTGCAAGGAGCACAAGATTCGCAGTGCGAGAAGGACAATAAGACCTTGTCCCCCTTGGACACCGAAGTGACAGCGGATCCTACCTCAAGAACAACTCCAGCGCCTGTGGAAAGAGGTCAGTCAACCATTTATTTCGAGAATCTATGGGGATTCTTGCAGATACCTTCGTGACCAAGCACGGCGCCGGGAGCTCCGGGCAGGGTGCCATTAGCAGAAGAGAGATCGGTATGGCAGATACCCGCCGCGTGGATCTCTACAAGAGCTTCATCTGGCCGTATGGCATTGAGCTGAACCTCACGCAGCTCAAAGGGACCACCGATTTCGGTGACGGCTAAGGCTGTGGTGGTGCGGGACATGGTTTCGGATATGCGTGTATGTCTGGCAGAGTGGGAGACAGAGAGAGAGAAGGATTTGGTTGTTGTTTCTTTTCGAGTTGCTCAGACAGCCATAGTACGGGCAGCGGGCAAAGTAAACTCCTTCGTAATTGCTGCTTCGGGGATCGTTGCCTATTATGGACGGGGTTGTGGTGGGCGAACTGACAAGAGCCGAGTAGTATCCCGAGCCCCACACCAAAATGCTGCTTTCCGAAATTCCGACCCCGCAAAAGAAGCTCCCCGTGGGGAATCATCTAGGGTGACACGCCGCGGATCACACGCGGACGACAGGTTAAGCTTCCCACAATTTGTGAACTAGCGTCTTACCCCATGAAAGGGCGGACAGCGGGTGGCGGTGGAGGTGGGAGTGAAAATGTTTCATCGATCTCGGAACAGAGAAATCAAGGTAGGTCAGGAGGCGCTAATCTCAGTCCGCTGAGCTCCCACGGGCTGTTCCACTGAACCCCATCGATGAAGAGTTGTCATTGCTCTTGCATCGTTCTCTTCAGTTTTTGTCAGTTAAAGATCACTCGCTCACTTATACAACATGATCGTCTTAATTAAATTTTATCGTGGAAAAATTGGGATCAAATTGATAGTCCTAATCGCTTGGGTAAAATTTAAGCTACACACATACTCGTACCAAATAAACCTGTTTACATGTTCCTAGCCTTCTTGGACCTGGACGGGATGGGAGAGTATCGCCACTGCTTCGTCACGGGGTCCAAGCATTCCTTCTCGGCTTCCTTCCACTCCTTCATCACCCGATCCGCCTTGGCCTGTGTCCTTGGAGTGAACTTGGCCGGGAAAGGCTCGGGCATGCAGACAAATCCCTGGGTGAGCTTGTTATGATCAGGGATAATCGGCTTGCCGTTCTTGCCAAGCGTGGGCTCGATCTTGAAGGCCCACAGAATGCGGGACATGCCAAGGAAAAGACTTCGCTCGGCAACATGGATACCAGGGCAAATGCGGCGTCCAGCTCCGAAAGTGAACTGATCTCGCTTGGTGGCATCGGGGTTGGCTGCGGCATCCGCCAGGCTCTGGTGGTCGTCCTTGTACCTATCGGGGTTGAATCGTCGGGGGTCAGGGTGGCGGACGGGATCCATGTGGATGCCCCAAACATTGTTCATGACGCCGGCGTTCTTGGGGATAAGGTATCCATCATAATAGTCGTCCTCGGTAACAGCATGGGGCACGGCTCCTAGAATTGTGGTCGGCATCCAGCGAAGCGATTCCTTGATGCAGGCCCGGATGTAAGGGAGATTGGGCTCATCTTCCATCGTTGGCATGCGGTCCGATCCAATCACACGCTCAATCTCGTCATATGCCTTTTGCTGGACTTCGGGGAAGACGAGCATTGCCTGGACAAACCCGTACAAGGTGCTAGAAGTTGTGTCGGATCCAGCCTCGAGCAGGGTTCCAGAAATGTAGGCTGCTTGATCATCATCGAAGCCCTCGACCTTCTGTACATCTACCAACTCCTCGCAGAAGCAAGGCTTGACGGTGCCCTTCTCAACTTCATCCTTGACCTTGAGCCAGTGGCTAAGGTAAAGGGCCTTCTCTTCCTTGTGAAGCTTCTTAGCCGTCTTCTTCAGAGGGAGGATAAAGTCAGGAAGCATCCTCAAGATCGGGAAGGAGTCAAGGATTGCCGCTACACCGGTTTGATTGATGTCGGCGAAGGCAGAGAAGCCTTCAAACAGCTGCTTCATCTTCTCATCCTCGTAGGTTGGCGTCCTCCAGCCAAAGACCATCGTGGTGGTCAAGGCATTGGAATATCGCCGAATGTGGAAGAGGAATCGGTCCGGGTCAACCAGCAGATCATAAAGCATCTGCTTGTTCTCCAAGATCTGGTATGGCACGTACGACTTTGCGGCCGAAACGTTGAGGAGTCCATGGATCATCTTACGAGACTATTTCGGACAATTAGCAGCCGCATATTGCGCAAAGAGGGGGAAATGCATGGTTTACATGCCGTTCGCCATCGGTTGCCATATCCCTGAGACAAAAGTCAGCACAACCACTCTCCATCGATACGCTTGCTTGGGGAAGGGGGGGACAAACCATCATCAGCACCCTGAGTCCGCCGCTGCACAATTCTTGACCGACGTACATCTCTTGTCGGTGAGAGTACTTTCCACTCTTCTTATCAAGGAGATCCTTGACCGCCCTGTCGCTAGAAAGCACGACCAATGTCTTGGTACCAAGAATGAGACTGTAAACAGGACCATACTCGCGCGCCCACTTCTCAAACTGGAGATGGGCATCTTGGGTGGGCATCTGCGATCAGTCTCATTAGCTGATTTTTCTTATTCCTTTTCTCCTGTTTCCCCCTTCTTAATGATCAATGGCGACCACACTCTAGGGGCCATACCTGATGGATATTACCAAGGATGGGCAATGTGGGAGGCCCAGGCGGGTAGTTTTTGGGCCGTCGCCCGACTAGGAGCAATCGAGCAACCAACCCAGCAAGCACGACACCAAGGGCTATGGTGGTAGGCTTGACAGAGAGCGTCAAGTCTGACGCGAGGGACGGCATGGACGACATGATGGACGACATGATGAATGAAGATTCAGCAATCCAATGGGATTTACTTTGTGGCTAAAAAACAAAAAAAAAAAAAACAAAAAACGAGAGACCACGACTTGGAGAGGTTGATATTGTCCTAAATATAGAGAGCTCTGCTCTTGGAGGATTCCACGTGTGTTCCATCCGGGGATGCCCCTAATCCAAATCGGGAAACCAGGCATACCAGCTCCAGCGGAGATGATTGCGGGGGATGCCACGGATGGTGGTGGGATGAAGGCTTGCATGCG
>SJVG01000013.1:0-137781 GCA_034774675.1 Scedosporium minutisporum
CGCCAATCATTGGCCGTGATCATGGCCATGCCGCCCCAGCCACGATGAAATGCACCAGCATCGATCACGGACTCGGCTGGACAGGCCACGAAGTTGACGATGGAGACTTGGATGACTTGTCGTGATTGGATATTGGGTTATCGTAATTGGCTATTTGGTTAGGCTTTGGAAAATTAGGATCTGCTCGAACCATGAGACACGAAGGAATGGGATGATATGACAATTCACCATTACTACTTTCGAACACCGTGGGGACGGCCTGGTCGGGTAGTCGGCCCTATGGCAAGATAGGATTTCAGCCCTGCCCCTCTTCCGCGCTAAAACAAACAAAGGGGGGGGATTATTGCATGTCATCGGTGAACGTGCGTAGTTGCGTCGTCTAGGATGCGTCTGAGTTCTAGATCCCTCCACCGATGATGACTGCGTCAACTATTTGATTGGGCGGTGATGCGACGAAACGCCCGAGACTTCCAAAATCGGCAAGTCCTCCGGCGCTGGGTAGCGGAGCAAAGGCAAAATCCCTCATGGGCCGGATCGCCGCGCTCGGAACCGCTATTAGTTCGTGCTCCGATTTGGGTCGCAGTTTCTAAGGAACAACGAATTGAAGGATTGCAGCATCAGTATGGACTCGGCCACCTAGATAGTATTAGCCCAATTTTGGAAAGTAACGAGGCTTCGTAGGCAATGTTCTTATCTACGTATTTTGTAATTGATGGTGGAGAGGAGTCGGTCGAAAGGGACGGGAGCACGAGGAGGGTCCTAGGGAAGAGGAAGATCCCAAGGGAGAGGACGATCACAAGGAGGAAGACGATCCTAAGGAATAGGAGGGTCGGAAAGGCGGGTTGCGGACTAAGATGTAGTCATGACTCCGACTGCAGTATAAAAGGGTAGTGATGCGCCCCATCATTCTCGTGTAAACTCTCGACATCATCCTCAACATCAGGCACTCTAGCATCGTCCCTTTCTGACTTCAAGCAAACAACCTCTCCAACTTCAATAAATATGCTTTGTTCGTATCAATACAAGAGTCCCCGAATCATGAGAAGTTTGTAGTTGAAGCTGACTTACTTTCTGCCCCCAGATATCACTACTCTTGCCGGCGTTGCCGCCCTGCTCGGCCAGTTTGGCCTTGTCAACGCTCTCGAGAGCGCCCGTGTTGGCGACGTCATCGCGCACATGGCTGACGCAGGTGTTAACCTTCCCTGGCAGCCCCTGGACGACTTTGGCAACGAACACCTCATTCTGGATATCGCCGACTATAATTTCTATGAGGAGTCGTTCCTGGAGTCGGGCAACGTAACCGATCTTGTGGCCTTTGCTACCGGCGGTACTCTTGCTGTACGCGAATCTGCCACTGCCACTTGCTTCGGTTCCGGTTCGTGGGCTAAGCATGCTACCATCATTGGTGTTGCCGGAGTGATCTGCGACTCTTTTGCCTACGGTCTGGCAGAGGGTACGGTCCAGATCGTCCGCATCTGGAACGACCTGAACGGAAACCGCTTGAGGAACGAGGCTAATGATCCAATGATGGTCTACGTCCGCTTTATCGTGGGTAGAACTCAGGTGTTCACTAAGGACACATGCAACCAAGCCGTCAAGACTCTCGTCAGCAAGTACTGCCAGGGCAAGAACCAGTAAGTTTACTTCCACTCTACTCTTTGGGCAGATAAAGAGCTATATTAACTGTATATTAGGGACACTCGTGGTGGAGAGCTTACGGTTAAGAAGAACGAAGGTGGTGAAACCATAGGCAAGATCATGGTTGACCCTACGACCGACAACTGCAATTGCTAGATTTCCGACGCAGATTTAGGGTTTGATTAGGTGATGGTGATATTCTTCTTCACTTTCTTTTAGAGAAATATTTCAGATTCATTTTTTTACTTTTGGTTTTGGTTGGTATGACATGGGCCTATAGGGATACGTTCATGTTTCATGAGATTCTCTTGAGCGACACTCAGAAGTCAAGCAAACATGTTTCGTCCCTATGCTAGACAGCTAAAATAGGCTGTTTATATACTCGTACTTTGCCTTAAAGCCTACCTCTTCTAAGGTTTTTATAGAAACCCTTCTGCTTCCCTCTGTCGCTGCCCTTGCCCTATCTATCCACTGGTTTAAAGGCAGTGAGACGGCGATATAATTAAGGTCCCTTGGTGACGACAATGTCTAGGAGACAATGAAGAGCAATTCCCCGCGCAAGGAATAGGGCGAGCATAAGTTTCTTTCTTTTCGTTTCATTCCTTTCTTCCTTTGGAGGCTCATCAAGTTCATCAAGTTATGAATCTATCAAGTCATCGACCAGTCATTCTTTCAATTGTCCAGCTCAATACATTTTCTTTCTTTTACGGTAATTATCTTTGGTGCCTAAGATCAGATCTTGCAAGTGCTGTGCGGGTTTAAAGCTCAGATCAATTCTGGATTCTTCAGGGCAGACGTTGCTGCAGGTCATATTTGCGGTCAAAATATGGCTGGCCGATGTGTGAGGGCGAGGTCAAGTCTGAGGAACAGAAGTCTTCGATGTTCCCTCTCAAACTCCTGCCCAGGTCCAAAGAAGGAAATGGTGATTCCTGATGATCAGATTGGGGACGCAGGTACACTAAGATATGCAGAAGAATACCTCTACCTTCCGAATATAGCAAAGGCGGTCGGATGGCGGCCCGAATTGTCCAAACGGGGATGAGCAGAATGAGTGAAGGGGGTCACTGTTTTAGGGCCCGCTGGTTATATTAATAGTTGTCATGTCTACAGTACCAAGCTCCAGCATTTATCACTCCAGAGATGAACCCTGGGACCAGACAAGAAACTCGAAACTAACGTGAAAAAGGTAGAAATGCCACAGTGCTATTGATAGCCGTGCTGTCGCTATGGAGAGAGAAAAATAAAGAAAAGGGAATTTGGAACGGGAATGGCGGGCCGGGGAAAGTGGTATTTCGGAAGGTGCCATTGTGGCGGTGTTGGTGTGGGGACAGACCAGTGGAACTTGTACGAGGAACGGCAGGAAGAGTGGAGGTCGATAATTAGATGTAATAACCCTCTAGCGGTTGTTGCAATCTTCAAGTTCCGTTCCTTCCTGGTCTCCGAATGCGTGCGCTTACATAGCCACTGTTACTCATGCCTCCAAAAAGCAGGTTCAAATGTCCATGAAGTTGTAGGATTTACACGTGCAATTGGGAACCTGGTCACACGCTGCGGGACGAAAAGTATCCTTGGGCGTAGCTTAGGGAGGACTAACTTGTACTACCCTGCCTCTAGGGTCATGTTTCAACCGTGTCAGGTACCTCACGCAGCCTTTGGAGTAGCACTGGGTATCAGACAAGGGCCGTCGAGTCATTGACTGGTCGCCGAGCCGAGTGCCATCCACACTCCACGATGCTAGCCACTATCTTGAGAACCCATGGTAGCAGTCTGCATCGTGGGCAGTCTCTCGGCCCAACTTCTCGCCCGAGGCGCCCGAACCCACCGCACAGTCCTCTTACATCGAGACCGCCTCATACAATTTGGCCGTAAGACCCAAGATCCCCTCCATCTTCCAAGCTGCATATGCGTCTTCGCCCAGACGAATCCAGGAATGACGGACAACGACATTCTCATCAGCTCCATCGTGCTCTGCTTTTGTTGCATGGTATCCGTCATAGGGATGATAGTCGCAGCCGTATGTCCAGCGGCCGTACGCCGCGCACTGGTGTTTGTCCACTTTGCTTTTATGGTCATGTATCTCGGATTGCTCTAGCTCTGGCTTTGCTATTCGAAACGGCGGCGCGCAAGGCAGCGTCGGCCAATCGTGATAGAGAACCATCTCCAGTGGAGGCCTCACGAACAGCTGCGTCAGGGAAAGGTTGGGCTGGAGAATACAGAGGAGGCAGATAAGGCACTTCAGAGATATAACAACACGCCCGAAGCCGACCCAACGCCAAGGTAGACCCGAGAGACTAGGCACAGACAACCACGTCTTCTTCCGACCCTAGAGGGATGGCCTTGAACAGATCAAAGAGCCTACTAGGCTACTAGAATTCAGAAGGGAGACAGGGTTGGTATGGACGCGATGATTGCAGTCAGCCAACACCCCACGAGCGTGATCCATAAGGGTGAAGAGTTAACTGAAGTTAAAGTTTCCTAATCGGCCGCTCGCTACTAGCCGACAAGTCAGCATTTCTCTACACAAGTTCTTTCTCTCCTGTATGTCAAGAACCAGCTTCATGGAGTCGCTCCCCATGAGATGCTTCACAAAATCATCAGACTTTATTGCGACTGCAAGACGGCCCTAACTATGATGTTGCGACCATGGTGCTCGGGGTGCTGTGCCGTGACCTTTGCCTGGTACTGTTTTAAATTCGAAGCGCTGCGGTCAGAGAAGACTTGATCTCGGGCTGGAGGTTAAATGGTTCAACATGGAAGCATGCAAGAGAGGCCATGTGGCCTGGCCGCATCATAGGCATGGGTGGCATTGGACCATTCCCGAAGGAAGAAATTCCCGACGCGTGGGGCTTTTTTGAGACTCTTGACGTTGACAAGACGCACAGACTGGCATCTGGAACCTTCCTCTTCTTGGCGCCTTTTGTTTCTCCTCCTACTCTTGTTATTATCGCCAATTCGATAATTTTTTTTCCTTCTCCCCTGTAACTATTGTCCCTATCAGCTTGGAGGCCTAGGTCGTACTTTCAAGGGATCAAGGGAGGGGGCATTGTGTCCTAGCCTGGCCAGGCCAGCCGATACTACCCTTCCAAACGCGAATCGCTTTGAGGGCCTTGCTCTGAATTTTCCCCCACCGACCCGAAACTCTGGTACGCTTTGTAATCGTGAGGAGGCGCCCCAGGTTACTCTCGCCGGGGGGCTTGATTGAGGTCTTATTAGACTTTAGGGCCGTACAAGCTAAAAGTCCAACAGGGCACCGACCGACAAGAGTGCGCATCAGGTCACATCGAAATTCCTGTCTCAGGATCACCTAGATATCCGCACCAACACCATCAGCTGAGGCAACATTTGAAGCTTCTGTATCATCCCCTACCACTTCTGCCATTCGCTAGCTCCCGAGCACGTGTGCGGTTGTACTGGCCCACCTTGCATCTGGCGGCGCGGCGGAAAACGAGAAGTAAATACTTAAGGCGTTCAGTACAGATCCAATTCAGAGAAACTGCATAATCTATGTGGGAACGCTATGCGGTCGCTTTCGTCCTATGTACTTCGCTGCAGGTCACAACATGTTCGAAAGTTTTGCTGAGAAACGGGCCTTTGGTAGTAGAGCGGGCAATGGCATGGCTCAGAATGGGTGGCTCTAACGTAAACGGGAGTAGTTCAGCCGGGCCCCTCATCGTAGTACTCATGCTCCTCCGTTTGGTGCACCCCACGATAACGTTAGGAGGATGGACAGCGGTTAACAGGAGACTTAATGGAAGGCTGGGAAACGTGGTTGGCCTCGGCGACAGTTGGTTTCATAGGCGTATCTCCATCCATTGCCGAGGGACATTGACAAGTATCCTGTGACACGCTGCCATTGTTGAGCCGGTTGTCAATGGAGAAGACGGAGACAATAGCCATGCTCCGGCGAAACCACCGCGGACTGATGTATTTCTGCATTCGAATAATGTGACATGTCCGCATTGTGGCTGAAGTGCCAGCCGCACTGTCTACTAAACCGACACACGAGACAATCCAACCCGGGAGAGTCCCCTAGGCGTGTCGGGAGAGCTGGCAGGTAAGACACGAGAGGGCTTTCCCTGGATGAAAGAGCCGGCAGATGACATCGAAGAAGAAGATGTCCTAGAGCTTCCGTCGTCTATTCTGGCGTGGGAAGGATGCGGTCATGGTGGTATTCCAAGAGTGGAACTTGACGCGCGATTCATTGACGGCCCGGGAAACCAATACGCGGAACCGCATGCACTGTATATAGTCCCTGAGGACTGGCTGGCGCTGTTCACCAGAGCATTACAGGTATGCTGCCTCACCATAATCATGATGGCAATTACGCGAGGCGGTGCGACGAGATCCTCAGCAACACGATTGGTTTCAGCGTGCCGTTGAGGCTGTGCCAGTGTTGTCGAGGGGGTCGTAAGTGCACCAATTTATAGTGAGAGTTAATGCTAGGCAGTCCTCATATAATATAGAGGTACATCAATAGTAAATGTCACTCCCCTAGACCGTTGGTTGAATAGACTCACAGTACAGTATTTCAGGTGAGTTGGACAAAGGCTGGCCCATGGTCTAGAGATCTGCAACGGTTGCACATCAAGAAACTGTTACAAAAACGGGAAGGGTTGCAATTACCATACGCATCCCAGCTTAGATTCCCCATATTATGTAAATATTTACAGAAATACCATCATTAACATCGAGACCACAAGCATGTCGTTCAGACTTGTGTTGGAACTTTTTGTGCAACTACAATTCTCTTCCGCTGCTCTCATGTGGCATTGGACAGACATCGCTCTGCCCGGCTGGGAAATGAGTACGACCTTTCCAAGTTTTGGAGACGGGATCCTGGGCAGCCCGTGTGCTCATTGATCATTAATTATGAAATGTGCCCGGCCTCTCTCGCGGCTAATCTCGCCGTGTCACATCAATAGGGCTGGATTGAGCTTGTGCGGGAATGCTAGATGGCAGATTTTTCTCCCTAGATGCGACGTCAACGGCAACATTCCTCTTTCGGAGTGAGGCCGGATGACTCTTCCCTCACCCTAGCACCCCAGATGCCTATCGTGGCTTCATCCGGCTTAGCGACAATGCCCAATTAAAATTATTGTCAGCGTCCGGTATCCACAAATCCGCCGTCCTAACCGAGCCGTTTTCCCGATGGAGACAGAAGGATCATGGCCATGCCACCTTGGACGATCCATTGCAATTTGCTTCAGGGTCGTTGATTGATCGCAGAGTGAGATTGCAATTTCAACAGTGGTCAGTAAGCGTGGCTCAGCTCACTGAAAATTCGGGACGTGTTCTCTTGGTTTACATTTAAAACTCGCCATTCCTCAACCCCATCCCTCGTCGTGTCACACGATTCGATGTTCCAGGCTCCGAGTTTCGTCTGATAATAGCTTATCACCCGCTAATGACCATTGCCACACTCGTTTCTCGTCTCTTTCACTAGAACATCAAAATGGTCAAACCCACTCTATTGTCCGCACTCTCGGTGCTGATGCTCGCCAAGTTCACCATGGCATTCGGCTGTTCCCACCACTCCTTCACCACTTGCGAGGACGGCATCGTCCACTGGTTCGACCCCGATGACGGTCAGATCTGCGATCCGCTGGACTGCGGCGGTGGCCGAGCTCCCCCCAAGACCGACGTCCCTGGGTGCGGCAACTACAAGGGCACCGAGCTTCCCAAGACAGCCGCCTCGTATCTCTCATGCTGGAAGCCCTCAACAACCGAAGAGGCTCGTGCTAGTTCCGTTACGCCGACGAACGACGCCGAGGTACCGAACACTGAGGCAAAATCCGCCACAGACTCCGACGCCTCCCCTGACGCGACCACCCGAGCATCTGCCGCTTCCAATACACCGAGTGCGACGACGCCGGCGCCGGATCAACCTGCCGAGAGTGGAGCGCCTGGAGAAACCCAGGCTCCTAATAATGCGGGTGAACACCTAACTCGCTCGTTGTTGGCTGTTGCCGGAGCTGCACTCGGCGCTGTGGCTTTTGTATATTAAATAACGGAGCCTGAAGTGTGAGGAGGGTGGCTCCGTTCAGACGGCCATGATAGCCACAAACTGGAAATAATTATCTCCCTGGGATAAAACTTCCGATTGCATCAAGTTGTATCTCATAAACCCAAAGGGTATTGATACAGAGTCTTATACGGGGAGCCCTTTCAGTTTCTGTGACTACTTCACGGCGGCAACCGCACCTGGGATGGTCATCGTGAAAGGTTGAAACTGGACCAAACGCTGGTACGACAAGAAGTTGGAGTTCGGCATATACCATTGGAAGAGATAAAGAGCACCAGTGCGTTGGTGGAACAGAATTGGCAGTCATGGGCAAGGACGGGAAGACCGGCAGCCAATACCATGTCAACAAATCAGGATATCCGTTAACAAACCGAGTTCATGAATTGCAGTCTTGCATGTATTTGTTTTCTAGCCAAGATCTCGCTGCAGCAAATACTGAAATGAGGAAGAAGTATAAATAGTTGTCTGTCATGCTCGTGTGAAGGCGCTGGCACTAAAAATAGAGGGCAAGCTAATCGGGCAGCTGAACTCCAATGTTAGACTCTAAGCCATCGATTGATATCAATCCGTCCTCACCGCCTGATGTCCTATTAGGGACCTGGGGCGGGCTGCGCCGGTGACCCTTACAGGGCGTTAATTAATCACACACACGCACACACATATCAATCCGTCCCTCTTGGGCGATGTCCCTGATGCGCACAACTCCCAGAACTACTCATACTCATAGTTAGTGTTGGATCCATCATTAAGATGGTGCCCAGAAGATGACGTTGTTCATCTGGCCCGATCCGGGAAAGGTCCCAGGGTAAATTCAATAGATCGCAGCTTTTCAACCCTACATGTCTCCTCGGAAAGTTTGGTGTTACCACGGCGATCATTAGCATCAAGATTGCCCAGTCTCTTGGGTCGTCCTTGGTCTGTGGATTCGCCTCTGTCAGGAAGATGTAATACAGGCAGTGACATTGAGCCAGGGTGCCCATCTCCCATGATAAAGATTGGCCCCTGCCGTAGAATATGCCGGTTTCGGTCGGGTTCTCCAGGGTCCATACGCATATCTGCCTGTAATATACCCTCCGCTCTTCACAGATCATCCGATGATCCTGTACCTGTAGATTTGTACCGAAGAGACTGTCCCATCAGATGAAGAACGGATGAAGCTAAGCAATGGTGCTCCAACGTCCTTCCCAATGGATGTCCACCTAGATTCCGTCTCCTGCTGTGTAATAGAAAGGCAAAACTTATCCCCGGAAGCCGATACTCCGTCCAGGATCACGAAATGCTCGGCGACGTAGAATTGCCAACCCAAGCAAAAACATTATTTATTTAGCCTATTAATCTTGGGATGTTTAAACTTCCTCGCCAAAATTGCGGCTCATTCAGCCATAACCACACCCCTCACCACGGCTCGGTTACCAAGAAATCAGTCTTCGTGACCGAGTAGGCCATAGGCTGGATATTTATGTAGACACGCGTCAACGTCCAGGATATCACTGATGACTGCTTTTGATCGCCGGATGAAGTTCGGAGTTACAGCAATTATTCTTGTAAATTCAGATCTGGTGGCATCGCGACCCCTGCCAGGGATGTACACGATCTTTTCTTCGGCCTTCCTACGAGCGGATTCTCGGCGACTGGGCCTGCAGGCCGGGGTGAGAGCTTGGCGGTATTTCGGAGAGGACCTGCCGTCTCCAGCTAAGACCAAAAGCGTAGTGATTTCTTAGGATTATGGAAGCGCACATCTAAGTCCATGATAACTTAGGATGTCGATATGCTCAGCGTGATATTAACATCTCGTTGGGTGCTCCTTTTCAGAGACTTAAAAAAATGACGGCCCTAGCTCTATACAAGATAGGGCTATAACGGGGAAAACCGTAGGAAAGGAGCCGAGGGCTTCATCCAAATGTACGAATGTCTCCACCTAGCCGTATTGACCCCCGCTATCTTGGTGATGCAAATTGTCGTCAACAGGGCTAAATGATGCGGATATCGGTAGCCGCCTCGGTCGCTGAGATCAAGAAAGAGAAAGAGGAAGAGAAAGTGAAAAGGCAGCAATGGAAGGAGGGATACCACTGCTGTGCGTTGGCTCATAATTTTGGATCCAATGTAGTTTCAACATTAAATCGATCTTTCTTGAGCTTCGCGAGTATTAACACATAGCCTAGCTAGGAAAAACAGCGGCTCTATCGACTGCGGACATGGCCCGCTTTCTAATCTGAAGGATTGGTCAAGAAGACAGGATTCGCCATAATATGTAACAGAATGGGCGACTCTCACCAATATTCATAGTGCCTGCAGCGGCACAAGTTGGGATGACCGAGCCGAGATAGGCTCGCCGTCCGATGAATCCGCGAACCCAAGTTCCCGGCCACCCAATATCGAGCACCATGCACACGGGTCGGTGTTTCCAGGTTGCGAGATCCTCTTTGATTTTGCCGTCAAGGCCGTGCCGTTTGTGAACCCGCTTTCACGCTAACTAAAATTGATTCCTCGTATTTTGGGACCTCTCCAGCGTCGAGCCCTCGGATTTGCTTCCTATGCCCGACTTATTTTTGGCAACTTGACATGCGCGTCGTCTAGGGAGCCTGTTGGCCATTGATAATGTACGAACGCTATAGATTAGCTAGCCCGGTTTTCTGTCTTTTAAACTTCTTCGAAAGTAACTCTGCCTGGCAGCCCTGGCCACACTCTGGGAGTCGAGCGTCCCATTAACCAAGTCTCGCACAGTCAACTGGAAAGCTAATCGATGGGTTTTTGCGGTTACTTACCCGTATTTGTCGTCTCTCGCACACCGGATGGAAGAAAATCTGTGGGTCTTCGACACACCGAGTCATGATAGATGCCGTTTCTCACGTCACTTTTCTTCCCAAGTCCGGCCTCGGTCGCCGGAAGTTGGATGTGTACACCTTCATCTCAGGCCAAGTGATTTCATGATGTTTCTTCTGGGAAGCCTACCACGCCTGTGCTCCAAGCAAGCCCACCTAGTCGATCTCGTGGCGCCCTTGCCCGTTCTACTGCTCACACCCCATAGTTGTCGGTACCGTGATGTTTTCCCCACCCACCCTGGATACTAGGCGTTTCCTTGACCCGTCCCGTGTTCCGTTGTCGTCGCGAACCGGCGTGGCACCCAATACGACTTTACGGGCATAATACAGCTACGGCTCTGCCAACGGCGAACTCGCACACTCGTCTAATATCTCCTTCTCCACCCACCCTATCTAATAGCCTTTGTCTTTGAGCGCTATGCTGGCAATGAAGTTGGAAATAGGAATCCGTCTATCCTGGGCCAGGCTGATAAAGGAAGATGGTTCCCACTACCTAAACACCAGGAGATACTCCAGGCCAGGTGTTTCTTACTTCTCCTTCGAGTTTTCTTTTACTTTTTCTTCTTTCCTTCTTATCTTCTTATTTGTTCTCATTTCATTTTTCTTAATTCTTTTTAATTTCTTTCATTATTCTTTTTATAGATCGAGATGCGTCTTTCCGGAGTCTTCCTGTCTTTGCTATCTTTGATTTGGGTTGTAACTCCTGTCCGCCACACATCTGAGGAAGGAAGAATTCCAGATCGATACATCATTCGGGCATCAGAGGTATCTTCTCTTTTTCGGTAACCCGGTGCCCAATGCTAATGACTTGCCCTGCCTTTAGGACACGGATTTGGATGCGCTGGAATCAGAAATCCTGTCACGACCGGGTGCCACCATCTTCAAGCGTTTCGACCACCGGTTCTTCAGGGCACTAAGCGTGGTATCAAGATCCGAGAGTATATCGTCCCTCTCAGAAATCGTGGGCGTAGACAAGGCCTGGCAAGCGGGAAGAGTTATTCTTGACATTCCCGAGATAAGCACCACACTGAAGACCACAAAGGGTCAGCCTGATGTGGATGATGTCCCTCCCGCATCGACTTACAGCATCCATAACTTTACCGGTGTCGACAAAATCCACGCAGGGGGCAACTTTGGCCAAGGAGTGAAGGTCGCTGTGATTGACACTGGAATCTATTACAAGCATCCTGCTCTTGGAGGTGGTTACGGTCCCGGGTTCAAGGTCGCCGGAGGTTACGATCTTGTTGGTGGAGGATATCCTACAGCTCCTATTAAGCCAGATAACGATCCTTATCCCGAGACAAGAGATCCCCAGCTATATCAAAATGACCATGGAACACATGTCGCTGGGATAATCGCTGGAAAATCGGAATGGTAAGCATCACCCCAGCTATTCCACCAGTTTGCCCCTCCGCTGACGCTGCATGGCCTAGGTTTACTGGCGTAGCTCCCGAAGCGACTCTCTTGGCATACAAAGTGTTCGGTCATACCAATGCCGGAGATGAGGAGGTCTTCATCGATGCTTTCCTTAAGGCTTATGACGACGGTGCCGACATCATTTCTGCCAGTATTGGTTCTCCGGGTGGTTTTAGTGATAACGCCTGGGCAACCGTGGCATCCACCCTCGTGGACCAAGGAATGGTTGTCATCGTAGCAGCAGGGAATAATGGTCGTAGTGGACCATTTTTCACCGATACGGGGGCCTCAGGCAAGAACGTCGTGGCCGTCGCAGCTATCGAAGCCCCCCATAAGCCTGGTGACTTCCATGTTACCGCCAGGTTCTCGAACGGCTCCAATGGGATGAAAGAAGTTATCATGCCTATGATGACCAACTCCGATCCCGCTCTCTTCTCCCAAGCAAACGGATTCCCTCTTTGGTCTGGCAATCGGGGATTCACTGCTTGTGACGAACTTCCTTCGGATGTTCCTAACCTTGAAGCATTTGTCGTTCTCGTATCGCAGGCAGACTGCCCTTATAGCACCAAGGTCGGAAATCTTGCTGCAAAGAGTGCTCGCTACGTCTTATTTTATAACGACAAGAAAATACTCCACCCTCCGGATGAGTTCTATCCCGGTGTCGAGCAGCCCTTCTATTCCGGTATCATTGAGCAAAGCGCCGGCGATGCCATCTTCCGCGCCGTGAAAAATAACCACACGGTAACCGTTGAAATTTCCCGACGCCATACTGAACATCCCTTAAACCTCGTCGATCCATACGGTGGCAAGCCAACCCACTTTACTAATTGGGGATCGCTGTACGACCTCGACGTCAAGCCCTCCGTCGCGGGTTGCGGCGGCCATATCTGGAGCACCGCGTTTGATTGGCCTGGCCAGGGTGATTTTGTTCCCAACTGGAAATGCTTCGGTGGTACTTCGTTTGCTACTCCCTATGTCGCTGGTGTGGCTGCTCTTTGGATTAGTCGCTACGGGGGTCGTGATAAGCACGGCCCCGGATTTGCCAAGGAACTTGCCAACCGTATCATTTCAAGCGGTCGGACGGTCGGTTGGGGTCTTCCAGTCCAGGATGACGACGCGGAGAACCTGCATGTTCTCCCTGACGATGCCCTTGCCCCTGTCGCGCAGGTCGGATCTGGTCTCATTGACGCTTGGAAGATCCTCACATACACTACATCTCTCAACTTTGAGACATTTGCTCTCAATGATACGGCCCACTTCAAGCCGACCCACTCTCTCCAGATTAAGAACGGTGGACAGAACGCTGTCACTTATTCCTTTGGTCACCAGCCTCTCACAGCCTACGAGGCAAGGGGACCGGAGGGACTCTTTATTGCGGGATACAACCAACTCAAGACCATTGATCTCGAGGTGGGTGTTCAGCTGCCTGCGGATATCACGATTGAGCCAGGTGAGATGGCCACTGTCAAGTAAGTTTGAGAACGGCGACGAGATCATGTCGAGTTTCTAATAGATTACTAGCTTTACCTTTACCCGCCCAGTGTATGAGGGCGAGTTTCGGCTGCCTTGTTATAGTGGCAAGATTCTCGTAAAGAGTTCCATAGATGAAGAACTCGCTGTGCCGTACTTTGGTAAGAGACTGGTCGATCAGCCGGCGACAACACCTTTTCTTTCTAGAAGCGCTCACAAGTTCTAGGAGTTGCATTCGGTCTGAAGGAGCAATTCCCTCTGATGTTTGTTCCCGGAACACCAGTTGTCGAGTCTCTTGGTGCCATTTCCAACTACACATTTGAGTGGTTCGAGCAGAACTACACGACGCCCCAACTCGCCGTCGAGATGCTCTACGGAACGCGGGAATTCCGGTTTGATGTATGACTCCGTTACCAACCTCAACTGTCGAGATATGGCTGACAAAATTCGTAAACTATTAGTTCTACGAATCTGGATGGACAGAAAATTCCTGGGCCTATCCCCCGGTCGTCGGTAAAGCTGGGTTCGTCGGCTCTGCTGTAGATACCTGGGAGGTTCTCACCCGCCAGAGTCCTAGCCATCGTTTCAAATTTCCTCTGACTTACTACGCACGCTCGCCTACACGTGCGGTAGAGGACTTCACTTCCCGATTTTTCGCGTGGCAAGGCGAGCTTTCTGACGGATCCTGGATTCAACCGGGGACGTACATCGTGAGATTGGCGGCGTTGAGACCGTTTGGAGACCCAGCAAAGGGTGAGGATTGGGATGTGTGGAATGCGCCGGAGATTACAGTTAAGTATGCCGAGCGTGCCGAGGAGCCGTGGGCGTGACGCGTGAGACTTGCACGAGCGCCTTTCCCTTAGTTTGCACACAGTGCCTTTCGTTTTGACATCAAAGGGCGTTAACGGACTGCTTTATTCTTCGGGCCTGGCTTGTGTTGTTTCAACTTCGGGTTTGTTTAGGTTTTCGCTGCTACGATATTTCAATGCCACCTTAGATAGTTAGAACTAATACATCGTACAACTTAATCTATAATGTAGGTAGTCAGTCCGATTCGGGGATGAAGGTGTCGTAATCTCTTTGTCATGGCGAGAGTCGGGGAATGGACAGACTGTACTATTTACATTCTAGCTTTCGTTCTGGGAGTTCAATCATATTAGCTCTCACTATAAAGAAATACGCAAAGTTTGCTACCCAGGACTAGAGATTTCTCGAAAACAGTTCATTTAGATATTAAAGGATCCGCAAAATGATACTTTGACTACCCTGGCAGGTGGTAACCCGACTATCTCGCACTCCTCCAGCGGTATCTACCTCTACTCAATCCAATTTCCAGCCCTCATCATTTCTAAAGTCCACGACTCCAACTCCTTGCGCAAGCCATCATCCCGGGCCAGCTTGCTTGGAGTGTTCACCCTCGCCTTACTATCAAAATAGAGGCCACTCATGGTCTCTGAAAACTTAGGCGAGGATGCACAGAAGAGACTAGCTAGGGCTCCATCATCGGGATTGCTATAGACACCAAGGCACTTGAGTGTCGGTTGCAGCCATCCTGTACCTCGAACTGACGTCTTTTCATTTAGCTGAGTATCCACGGGGCCAGGGTCTACGCTGGCAGTGAAGATGGGAACGTGGGTTCGCGCGTAGTCCGATGATGGGCCGTACTCAGTGCTGATAGTTTTAGCGTGGAGGACATTGGCGAGTTTGCTCTGGCCGTATCGGGCCATCTTGGGTTCTTTCTCCAGGGCAGTATCCTTGAAGCGAATTCCCTCCTTTGGTGCGAAGAGTTTATGGCCAGATGAGCTGACGTTGACGATCCGCGCGGCTCCTTTAGGAGATTCCTCGGCGGTGGAGAGGATCGTGGGCAAAAGCAATCGTGTCAGAAGCCAATGTGCGAGATAGTTGGTTTGCCACTGCGCTTCGTACCCGTCCTTGCTAAGCTGATACTCGGTGCCCATGATACCAGCGTTATTGACAAGAAGGTGGAGACGAGACTCTTGCTCCAAAAACAACCGTGCCGCATCTCGCACAGACGAGAGCGAGAGATGGTCTAGTATCAGAGGCCGGACGTCCGCAGCTGGGTGGGCTTGCTTTATCTTTTCGATGGCTTTTGATGCTTTCTCGGTAGAACGGGCACCCATGTACACTCTGGCTCCATGGGCCGCAAGGTGTCGGATGGTGGCTTCGCCTATGCCCGTGTTGCCGCCAGTCACAAGGGCAATACGGCCGGTGAGGGAGGGGATTTCGTCGAGGGTGAAGGTCATTCTAAATGTTGGGGGAGAAAACAATATTCAGTTCGAGTTCGGATGACTGGGAGAGAGAACAATGGAAGATGGATAGTAGAAACCAGGGACGGGGTTTTGAAAATGGGAGAATTGTCAGTTCATTAAATATTCAACTGGAGTGGCGGAGGTTCTAAGGAATTGTAGATTACTGGCCAGCGTTGCGGTGCGGGCTATGCGGAGGAGGTCAGCCCGTTGCCAAACTCCTCTTCATGGATCAATTGATGCGTCCGCTAGTGTCCGCTAGGGTCCGATATTGACCCGCTTTCATCCGCCTTCGGTCCGCCCGTATCGTGTGCATGGGGCCCGCCCGGAATCCTGCAACGGCGATAACATCGAAGTATGAGGCAGAAAAATACGCTGATCCAATCATAGCTCCGTACATTTGCCTCGGATGAAAACCATACGATTTATCCCTCAACATTGAATATTATATAGGTAAAGGGCTTTGCAAGATTGTAAAGGCAGTGAGGTGCAGCGGCTGTCTAAAGCTACTTACGGTCAAGTGCTGCCACCCGCGACATATGGAGAATCCGCCGTGAGTGGGCAAAGCTAGACAAACTGACGTAACCGTGAGAACCCTGTGGTTGTGGAAGAGTTGGCGGGAGGATGGAACAAATGTAAGAAAAGAGGAGGCTTGAAACGAGCTTGGGGCTTATCATCCGGGTTAGACTCTCTGGGTCTAACGTCAACATTTATACCAAGGCCGAAGAAGAGTATTTTCTACGATATCTCTATAAGCCGAAGAGATCCATCTGTGCTTGCGTTGATGAGATATTGGACATTAATGTCGTCGCGGTGTTACCGGGTAAGAAGAAAAAAAAAAAAGGATCCTATGAAATGCTAGTAGGTAACCACAGCGATTTCGTACTCCCTTATGTTGGCACAGAGCCAGGTACCTATTGTAAGGGAGATCGTGGACATTGGCTGTACTTCAGTATGCGTAATGAGTATATAAAGCTTCTATCTATTGTTGAGTAAGTCTGAACAATGTCTAGTGATGAAACACGCGAGTACTCCAGCTCAGCATGTATAATCTTTTTTTCCGCTGTGAAATTGCCATATAGTTAAGTGCAGCGTTGAGGCTATTATCGGGTGTCCTCATTAACCTCTTCTGGCCACACGTCGTACCCAAAAGTATCTCTCATGTTTACAAACCTCGTATGTCTCCCTTCCGCCACGCGGTTAATGGCTTCGTACTGCGCGTCGGTCAAGACGATCTGCGTAAAGTTGCTTGCGATCCGCTCCGGATTCGAACTCTTCGGTAGGACCACATATCCTCTCCGCAGACCCCAGGCGATTAGGACCTGGGCAAGTGTGTATCCTCCCTCTTTGGCAATCTGGTTTAGCGTAGGGTCCGTGGAAACTTTTTCGCCGGTGCTGGGAACTTGGTTCTGGGAGCCCAGGGGCGAGTATGCTTGCGGCAAGATATCGCGAGACAAGCAGTACTCAATCAATTCCGTGTTTGGAAGGAACGGATGGACTTCCACTTGGTTGGCAACAGGCGGAACCCGGGCAAAGGAAAGGATCTTCTCGACCCCGCGGATGGTGAAATTAGACAGGCCGATGGCGCGAGTTTTACCCTCGTCGTATAGGGCCTCCATGGCGCGCCATGTTCGTTCGGGGTCGTTGGTCAGGTCGTAGTTGATGATGTACTAGAAGAAAACCGATAAATGTTAAAACACAGTAAAGAGTACGGGCGATTGCGATGGAGAAATAAATGCTCGTTCTAATTTTCATATATTCCGGAGTATTACCTCGTGAAGAAGGGAGGATGTCATGTCTTACCTTTCCATTAGGACCAAGTTTGGGCTGTTTGTCCTCTGTTTTCTCGCAGGCAATAGGCCAATGGATCAAGTAGAGGTCCACATAGTCTAGCCCGAGGTTCTTGAGAGAATCATTCAGAGACCATTTCACGTCTTCCTCCTCATGGAAACAATTCCACACTTTTGTTGTGATGAAGAGATCTGATCGCTTTACATTCGGATTCTCCGAGAGAAAGTCTTTGATGGCGTTACCAATCTCGCCCTCGTTCTGGTAGAACCAGGCACAGTCGAGATGCCTGTAACCAGTCCGAAGAGCATGTAGTACCGCGTTATAAGACTCCCCCTTTTGCCGCTCATTAGAGAAGGTACCGAATCCTAGCCCAGGGATAGAGATCCCGTTGCTGAGTTTGAAAGCGATTGCCTTGGGCATGTTGGATTCAATAAAATGTGATAGTTGTGAGAGATTGAGAGCCGAGGTGAAGATGACGTGAGGAGTTGGAATCACTATGAGGCATGGCACGGCGGTAAGACCTTCGAAGGGCTGGAGGAGAGGAGTCGATCTTATGGGCCAATCCGAAGGGGAGGTTCAACCATTCAGGTCCTAGACACCGGACGAAGACGTCACTGGAAAATTCAGTAGGATAAGTGGAGCCGCGTGCGTGTGTCGAAAGGGGAAGTTTAGTTCTTCCCCCCTGTAAACCATACCAGAACGGTTAGAGCAGTTCTAGAGCTTATCATTCTCTTCTGTGAGACTCGAGAGCGTTGAAAAATTATCTTCCTTTTTCTTTGAATATCCCGAACTAGTACCGGGCGCGGGTTGCATCTCATGCGCTAATTGGGATGAAAACCGGTTCTCGAAGGGCATCTGAAACACTAGGCATGTATAGGCGATGGGGCGCTGGAGACTATCAGTATCTCGTTCTCGGACTTCCCTGCAAAATGTGAGTGATGACCCATATTTCGATGGTGAGAAAGTTTCGCGCCAAGGTTTGAGCCGCCGAGGCGACGTCATAGATATCGGTCCAGCGGTTACGTTTCGCCCTGTCAGGGTCCACGGCCCCAGTTAAATGCGCGTAAATCAAGCACGCTTGTTTCTTGGCCGATTAGATTGCAACCCCTGAAAGTAACGCTCCTCGGACCCAAGGGCCTGGATCAAGGATGATTGGTGATGGTGGGTAGAGGCTGGTGGAGGCTGGTGGGCTCTAGTGGAGAGGCTGGCGGAGGCTAGTGGATACGCGGTGGATGCGATGTGGATAGACAAATGATCTTGATACGTATGGTCATTATCGGTGATAGACACGGCCAAGACGAATCAGAGATACCGAGAATTCAGCGATTAGACGTGATGTCATCAACGAGGTGAGATTTTCATTCTTCATGGTAAATACATATATCTAGTAGGGAAGGGAAACGACAGTCGAAATCTGCTTCATTTCTCTTGCATCGCTTGCAGCTCCCTCCAACGCTTCTATCCCATTTCGTATGCCTCGGGATCTCTATTCTTCTACCAACCTCTAGCCCTTTTCTCAGTATCATCTTATACAAACGACCATGCAGAAGAATGTTGATCATCTTCGCCTCCAGCTCTCCAAGGAGAACGGAGTGACTGGAAACGGGGCCCTTACCAACGGCCATAAGAGTCCTCTCCTTAAGACCCCATCTGACTCTCACTTCCAAGGCAATACCATCGAGATACCAGCCTCGAGGACTTCGATCAGTGATTCCAAAGAGTTCATGCACAACCTGAGCGGATCGCCCTCCATGAAGAACCGCAGGCCATCTCGCAACTCCTTTGGTGCCTCTCTACCAATCCCCCGATCTCCCAGGGTTCGCACATCCTTCGGCAAAGAGACCGCGGGTGCAAGGCGAGACATACTCGCTTCTCAGATCCAGGACCTTTCCAAGGAAAAGGTCGCTGCCGCCAAGAACATGGCTTTCGTTTTTGACATTGATGGCGTCCTGCTTCACGGTGACAATCTTATTCCGGAATCCGGAAGGGTCATGGAGCTCCTCAACGGTGATAATGAGCTCGGTATCAAGATCCCGTATATCCTTCTCACCAATGGTGGCGGAAAGCCCGAATGTGCTCGGACAGAGCAGCTCTCGAGCATCCTTGGAACCCCAATTTCGACCAACCAGTTCATTCAGTCTCACACCCCGATGCAGGCATTGGCTGAGTACTACGAGACGGTACTGGTTGTTGGCGGCGAAGGATACACCGCCCGACAGGCCGCTGAAAACTACGGCTTCCGAAATGTCGCGGTTCCCAAGGACATCCTGGCATGGGACCCCTCCATCTCTCCCTGGAGGCACTTCACCGAGGAAGAGCGCAAGGGTGCGAGGCCGCAAGACTTTGATCGGGTCAACTTCGACGCTATCCTGGTCTTTGCCGATTCCCGCGACTATGCCACAGACATGCAAATTATCCTAGATCTCCTGCAGAGCGAAAACGGCAGATTGGGCACGAAATCAAAGGACCCCGTCGCCACGCAGCTGCCCATCTACTTCTCCCACGGTGATATGGTTATGCCGACGGAACATAAGGGGCTACCCCGTCTGACCCAAGGAGCATTCCGAATCGCTATCGAGGCTCAGTGGAAGGCTCTCACTGGTGGGAATCTTGAGCGAACCGTGTACGGAAAGCCGGAGCGTGCTACGTACAACTTCGCGGATGAGGTCATCAGGGAGTGGATGAAGGAGATCCACAACGAGCGGACCATCCCTGAGAACATTTACATGATTGGTGACAACCCTCAGTCTGACATTATTGGGGGCAACATGTATGGCTGGAATACCTGTCTCGTGCGCACCGGTGTATTTCAGGGTGGTGATAACGACGAGGAGAATCCGGCCAATTTTGGCGTGTTCCCGACGGTTTTGGACGCCGTCCAGGCCGCGGTGCACCACGAGTTGGGCAAGGAGTTTAAGTTGAGATGGAGTGACAAGATCATCCCAGCCATGCATCATGTACAGAGTTTGCTGGCCGTTGAGTAGATATTTCTTTCCGTACCATAGATTGCCCGTCCAAAATAACATATCGATTCCTCATTTTTGGATCATCAAGTACGTCTACCGCATTCCTGAAGAGAGCTTGGGTGGGCCAATAAAAAAATAATCCCATCCGCAGGTGTTGAAACATGGCCACACTGCCACCCAAGATCACAGCTGGACTCGATGGCAATTACGACGCTCATGCCGCGTAAGCTAGACTACAGTGTCGAGGATGGATAGGTAGTGGTCTGGACAGCAGGTTAGCAAGATAAAGATGGGCATTGATCCTCCTGAGAGGGATAACGCCACCTACTTGCAATGTCCCAACGAAGCCCTATATTCGTGAGAGCCCTCATCAAATCAGCCACGACCCCCTCAAGGTCAGATCGGTTGGTCTCACGGATATACCACTTATACTGAACAGCTGCAGTGTAAAGACATGGCGCGAGAAATGGGCTTGTGCCTCGTGGTCCCTGGGTATCAATGAGCTCTGAAATTGCTCGGGCGAATTCATGTATCGCCGGCCCCACATTGCTGTGCAACGATTTGAGGGAAATTTCCTGGATTCTGAGCTGTTCTTCTAGCCCAACACCAGCTGGATTATCTGCTTCCGCACAACTATGGTGATCGTAGAGAGCTATAAGGGCGCTAAAGCAGATAGCGTTTGCGGTGCTGAGAGCGTTGAAACTTGAGGGATCCGAAGTTTGAAGCTCATGGGATATTCCTCGGCGAAATGCTTCAAGAATTTGATGAAGAAGGATTCCGTCCGTGTAATACTGCCTCATGTCGGCAGGTTTGAAGCTGACATGCGAGAGGACGCGGGAGAGGAGATGGGATGCTTGGCAGGTTCGTGCAAACGGCGGGGCAGGTATTTCTGTGCTCGACGAGACGGCTAGGGAAGGAGAGACGGCAGGTTCCTAGAAAGATTTAAAATTGGTTCGGATCTCGATTGGATTTAGACTCGTGGCAGAACACTCACCCCCGAATCCCAGCGGTCATCATCCATGGGCAGGATATCTTCCGGTTTAGTATCTACAGTGGCTAAAGGGCGACATGAGACTCCAAGGTTTACGGTGCTTGTTTCGATACGAGCCACCAGTTAGCGTATTCATATGCTGTAAATTCTGAAAACCCGAGGAGTATCCCTTACCGGTCCAGAATCATTACGCCCCACCAAGTTCTCCGGACCTCTTCGAGCTCCGTCCATGATGCTTAACGAGTGATTAACGAGATAGGTAACACAATTTAAACGGGAACAGAGGCTTACTTGGAAGTGAAGATAGTTGGTCTGCATTCCTCCTGTCATGGATTCCCAATGCGTGTCCCATACGTGCGCAATGTCCAGGTGTAAGATATGCCGCGGGGAAGATACCGTGAGCGAACTCATACAACCCGACGAGAAGTGTTGCTTGAAGGGTCCTAATAGAGATTTCACCAGACATTTCGGAGGAGAGTAGACTTTGCTTCAAAGATTTATAAAGGGCTGACTCCCACGGTGCATTGCCGGTTACCTCCGAACATAGAAGCCGCATGCTTGCCAGGACAAGGGCTAAGTCAGATGCTACTTCCAGCCCATTTGAAAGGCGCTGCAATAAACGGATTTTCGAGACTAGGAGGCACATCAAGCTGTCAGAATCTTTAAGGGCCACATCTAGTCAAATGAAATAGACTGCCTACTAATCGGGAAGAACATATGTACTGTGCGAAAATACAGTTCAAAATTCTGCTGGTTTTGTGATATTTCCTTGGTTGCTAAGAGCAACTCTTGAGGGATGGGAAGCCGGATGGGTTCGATAACCATGCGATTCCGGGTAAACATATACGAATCCAAGAAGAAGGCAGCATTGGCCCTTGCGCGGTTTGAAATCTAGAATACGAGTGTGAGCGATGAGAGGGACTTATCGAGGACCCCGCTCTCTGGTTTGTTACCTGTCCGGAACCTAGGCTTGGAGATGAGGACGCAGGATACTCACAAGTCCGCCGGTTCTTTTGACAGAGTTGGCAACTCGGCAGTTCCCGCGTACATTTCCGTTTCTGTCGGTGGCATACTATACAAGCCTGACGAGCCAGGCCCTCTTGATCCATTGGGTAGCTAAGGTATATTCTTTGTTGCCGCCACTGCTCGTATCGTCCAAGATCTCGTCAACCAGATTCGGAGGTTGAGAGGGAGATGTTGTGGCGGGGTCACAGAATCACGTGCACATTGACAGCTGGCGACTATTCCAAAACTCACGCTTACTAAAATTTGCTTCGATTTAAAAGCTGAGTGGCCCCAAATATCAGGGTTAAAGGAAGGAAAGATCATAAAAGTCCTTTTGGGTTTTAGGCACCAACACAAGTGATACTGTAGTTCGGCTGGTTCATTTGCTTAATGTACAGTTTGCTCGAACCAAGGCTTTGAGGCATTTATGTTCACACTCGGAATTTGAATAGACGACTGCCGCTCACTCTGAGAGTGATGGTGAAGTGAAGAAGGGCATGGCGATGGCCACAAAAGTTAAAAGTATAATAGATAGAGCCAAAGCCGAAAATGGCGGGCATTTGCAGATTAATCGTGGGTTTATTTTTTATGCATGTAAGAATTATCAAACCCTTCTAATAGAAGCCGGAATCGCAGAGTTCCTCCCCCATATTACTTTTCGCGATACACTATCCAGACATTGTCTAGGAGAGGACAAGGACGCCAGCAAAAACAACCATCAGCTGATAAACACTGACATACTGCATCCCAGCACCGTTGACGATGACAGGTGAGCTGGTGGAGCTGGGAACAGTTGTCTGGGCGGTCGACTCAGGGATCTTGGACTCCGAGACCGTAGGCTCTGGCACGGTCGACGTCTGGCTCGCTGCAGAGCTAGGTGTTTGGGAAACCGGAGCCGTGGAGCCCGCACCAGAACCGCTGGCTGCGGAGCAGTAGGCACGAGCACCAGGGAGCACTTCGTCTATTACGATGGCACGTATGGTTAACTATCATTACTGCAGAGGTTGGGGGGAAACTGAGGGTGCACCTACTCTCAGTAGCGTCGTTGCCGCAAGCTTCCACCGAACAGGGAGTGGCACTCTCGGCGATGATGTGGAGATTGTCGGACAAGCAATGGCATTGCGCGTCGAGGACCGCGCAGCTGGTTTCTGACTGGATGGCGTCCGCGAAGCATTTAACGGCGCACTTCGGGATATAATCGTGGACACTGACGGATTGGGACAACACAGATCCCACGAGGGGGAGAGCGACGGTGAGGAAACGAAGGACAGAGGCCATGGTGAGGGAGGCGGCTAATGCAGGATGCAAACAGAGTTGTAGTAGTATGCGGGAGTGGATGCGGGAGTGAGGATCTGAGGGTGGGTGTTTACGACTCTGTCGATCAGTTATATAAGATCGGGAGTTGAGTAGATACGGTTGTGATGATGGTGAGGGCGAACCAGAAGGCCCCCCTCTTCACGCTCTTCACGTCGAGCCGGCCCTCGAAGCCCTGGAGACTGCATTTGTGGCTGGTCTATCAGGGTGCATGGCAATTTCGCGGCGTGTTGGGACTAGCGAAAAACTGCAGGGAGTGGCCAGTCTTGGGATGAATGCCCTTGTTTGCTATTGGACTACGAGCATCAGGGTGGTCAGAAGAAGAGCATGCTGTCCATGGGCACTTGGTATCTGGAGATACTTGGTAGTTTAGAGTACGACGCGGAAGAAAATTCCGCTTGGATGTCGGGCGATGAGGTGGGAGTGGGGGGTGTCGATCAGGTTCGTGGTGCGAAGTGAACTCAGATTGGAGCCACACGACGACCACTATTATGACTTCCCGAGATCCGAGATCCGAGACCACCCATTAATAGGACAGATTCAGGCTAGCGTAGTACATAGTTTGGACATGTCCAGCCAGGCACAGATCAATAATCATGAATTCGCGCAGAATCCCTGCTTTACAGCGAACAGGGGTATTTCATCACAGCCACACACCACCCCATCGAATAACGGGATTCCTTTCTATAGCCAACGGAAAGCGCGTGGGGGTTGCATACCGCGCGTCTGTTAGAGCCTTACCCGTTTCCACTGGATTAGTTTACATCAATCAAATAGTGCCTCCCCTGCGCATGGAAGTTGGAACCCTGATGGCACGAAGGTGGGGATGTCAGGGCGTAAGGGGAGTTCTTCAGACCACCAGGCCTTCCCGATGAAGACAAGGAACAATGGAATTTGATAGAGAATGGGAGCTGGTTGGTGGAGCTCAGTGGAAGGAGCTTGAAGATTATGCAGGTCGGTCACTTCCCGTGCCGTGTGGGAGGCGTTGCTGTGTCGTTTCGTCGACATACAATAATAATATTATTACCTCTCCAATCGGACAGAGAATGCATCCCTCATGCGGCTTATGCCAAGTTTGGACCATTCGTGACCCTAGAAAAAGAGCTGTGTTTTCCTTCGTATGGAGTCGATATGCGGAAAGCGAGGATGCGGAACGTGAGGATGCTGTTGAGAGAGGAAGGCATTCTGCGCCAGCCATCAAGGTTGGCTGTGGCCTGAGTTTTTCATGTTGCTCCTGCAGCCAGACAGTTGCATGCGTATTGCGGAGGTGGCAGAATTGGGAGACCTGCCCGTCTTACAGTCTATCGTGTTCAGCGTGGTTTCGATTCTCTTAAGGAGGGCGCCTCTGGTCCATTGATAGCTAGGTAGTCAACCATCTTGAATGATCAGTAATTGGAATATTCCTTCAAGTCCAGACGCGGCTGCTTTTACTTCTTCAAACAATGTCTGAGCAGCCAAGGGACCAACAACTCTCGAATGGAGCCACATCCCCTTGTCAGGCACCGCAGGCCCGGACGAGGAAGCTCCGCTCAGCGTGTGATGCCTGCCATAAGGCAAAGCTCCGATGCACCGGGGGCATCCGATGTGCTCGCTGTGACCGAGAGTACGTCTCCCGAGCCAACCTATCCATGTACTCCCAGTCTTCCCGATTACACCTCCAACAGTACCAAAATGATCTGACTTATTGACTTGGGTAATTTACCACTCAGGAATATCGAATGTCATTATAGCTATCGAGCCAACCTTGGAAAGCCGAAGGGCAGTCTAAATAAGAGAACAATAGAAAAGCTGAGAGCTATGGCAGGGAGAAATTCATGCCAGGACAAGGAACTGCCGTCAGAATCTCAATGCCATCAACATAGGAATAGAGCTTGGAGTGGGAGCGGTAATAGCCCAAATCACGTCGACCGAAATGCTGTCCGCGTTGTAGCATCATCCGCGGTTCCAATGGACTTACAGCCTCGAGATAATTCTCTGTCGATTGGGGAAACCAACGACTCCCCGGAACTGGACAGGGAAAGAAGTACTAATCTCGACGAAGCTGGAAGCTATGGCGTCAGTCAAGCTGAATTTCAAATTTCCGAATGGTATCCGATTGGAGACGTTGACAGCTCCAGGAACACGGTAAGCTCTTTCTGCCCGAAGTACCTGAACGAGTCAATGTTCCTTGTCCAACGACGGGTGAAAAGAACGGAATTCTAACACACTTCTATTCAAGCAGCTTGATCTCGAACCTTCCTCTCTCGTATCTTCAACGCTCTGGGAGAACGAGTGTGGTCTTCTAGAAGGAATCGCTACTCCCGACTTTTGCTCCAACCTAGACCAGGGCGACCGGATCGGATCACCTAGAATAAGTACGAAAGATGCCACCATCTTTCAGACGGCACGAGCACGGACACAGAGCAGCACATCCTCATGGGCCCGCCATGGTACCCCTCCAACGCCACCGGCTCGACAGCCTGAGATCACGCAATGGATTACCACGCCCATAGAGACGACACCGTCCCCATCGTCGGATCTAGCAACCCCTGACGTCTTTATAAAAGACGCCTCGTCTTCAGACGCATGCCATTGCTTCCGGAACCTAAGCGCCCAAGCCCAGTGTTTGTACATCGGCCCTCAACATCGGCTCCCAGCACGCTTAGACACGATGCTAGATTGTACAAAACGCACCCTTGACGTGCTCACGGAGTTTCTTCACTGTCGTTGCTGTTCGTCGGACGCGCAGGCTTTTTTCTTGGCGTCCATTGTGCTGTCTCTCACGCTTGACAATAGTCTGCTTCTTCTCGACAAGTCCGGAAGAAAAGGGCCTTCCATACACATACGTGTGGGCACTTATGCCGTGCCTGGACAATTACGCTCTGTGTTGGAAAAGGTGCTCGTTGGAACTCATTTAGACAATTTAGGGGAGACTCTCGAGAAAATGCAGACCAAAATTGAGTTCCTGTCTAGCGACGAGGCCCACATCCAGTTTCTACGATATGAGGTGGGCCGGCTAGTTAGAGGTTTTCAGAGAATAAGACAGGAGATGGGAATCGATACAAAATGATGAAGATGGAAAGTTGTCAAAGGAGAAAAGGGGGCCCCCAAATGGGGACAGAAAAGAGGGAGAAAGAAAAATAAGGAGCACGGCGTCACTGGAATTCTTGGGTATTGTCGAAACTAGAAAGAATAAAAAGTTCAAGAACAGAATCGAATGTGAAGTTGAGACTTCATAGAAGTGAAGTGTTATTTGGCTTCCTTTTGAAAATGCCGCGTGGAGTGGAGGTGATTCAAAGAATCTCAAAGTGGCTTTCTACCATAGGCGAGGTGATACTGCCAGAAGTTTCCTACCGTGCTGAGCTCCGCCTCAAGGTCTTTTCTCAACTCATCGAACTCTGCTTTGGTAAAGTGGCCCGGCGTATCTGCTCGAAGTTAGTGTCCCTTGAGCATTGAGGAGATGAATGGCTTGATGGGTTGTTCGACGAATTCAATGTGCAACCTACCTCCAAGCATTGCCTTCATGCCATCCAGCATCTGAAACAGAACAGCCGTGGCCCTTTCTCCATCTGCCCTGTTTCTTGCCTCAGCGCCGACCTTGATTACTTGCGTCGTCTCTTGAATATCTGTTGCGCCTGCTTCGTGCAGCCATTTCCCAATCTGTAGTCCAGGAGCAGGTTGCTGCTTTATCAAGGCCCAGGACTTAACCATCATATCTCGAAACCGCATGAAGGCGGCATGTTCCGGGCCCTCTCGGATAGTAAGCATGTTACCTTCGTGAAGCTCTATCCAGCCTCCGGGCTTTACACAGGCGTATAGTCTTGCCACGGACTCAGCAGCCACTTGCTCATCTGGACAGGCGGCGAGAACGAAGCGTTGGTGAACAACATCGAATGCGTTGATATACTCTGCTGGCCAGTTTTCAAATATCGAATGGGTCGCTAGGGACAGATTGCCCGGGCGCTGAGATTCCGGGGGAAAGTGCTGAGGGGCGATGTCGGTCCCGACCACTCGGGACTCTGGAGACAGATTTCGAGCAAGGTCGATAGCCCAGTGAGCCTTTGCCGTTCCGGAGTCGAGGACTTGCAAGTTCTGGGTGGAGAGGTCAACGGGCGACAGCAGGAGCTTGCCCCCCATCACATCCTTGACCATGTCATGTTGTAATCTTAGGCGGTCGTATTCACCCTCGTCGCGTGGTGCCCGGTACGTATCCTGGGGTACGGCCTGTGTGCTTTGCATTTCGGTCTGTTCGACAAGGGTTAGTGGACCGGCTCAAATGTGTGCGTGACATTCAAATACTAGTCTGGGACCCTTAGTGTGTCGATGGGACCATCTCTAGCCATACCATTTCGCACTGATTTTTACCTGATTTGCTTGAGTATACCAAAGAAATGGGGCGGAGGCTTGTCTTTTGAAAAATTGAGAGAGTAGAAGTTTCAAAAGCACTAGCAAATTCTCCATAGAAATGCCGGGGTTGAGTGATCGATTTAAAGAATGCGATATAGCCGCCCAAGTTTCCTAAAGAAGCGCAGCTATGAGGTTCGAGTGTTGGTACGGTTGGGTGAGTCCGCATCGGGATCGGCGTCGGTGTCTTGGCGGCGTGTGACACTGCACGTTTATTTCCCGGCCGGCGAGCAATTCGGATGACGCCATCGACCCTCAGGCATGTCCGGCTTGGGCGCGGCATATCCTAGTTTCCAGGGTTAGTCTGCTCTGTTTTTTCTTTGCCCAGTTCCAGGAACATAATTTCTGACTGATCTCACCGTTAACGAACCCTGTCTTGAATCCATGCTTCGTTTTTGACCATGGACTTAGATCCTTCCTTGACGGAGGCGCTGGAAATACTATCCAAAACCCCATTCATAGGTACTCTATACCTCATACGAGAATTAGATTTTGGATCTCGGCCTATTGCTGATCTTTCCAAATTAGATGGTCATAATGACTGGATGCACTTGATACGCGGCTACTATGATAACAAACTGGACGAGCGGTTTGAACCGCAGAGAAACCTCGCTGGCCACGTGGACCTAAAGCGTCTCGTCCAGGGGAAGCTCGGGGGAGCATTTTGGAGCGTCTACGTCGATTGGTATGTTTCCTGAGCCCACCCAGCGTTACTCCCCGCTCTCAGCACCTATGCAGAAAAAGAAAAGAAAAGCTGAGGGTATGGACCCGCAGTCCCCAGGAAGATAACTTTGCCGATGACGCTATCCACTTCGAGGCCGTCCGGGACACTCTACAACAAATAGATGTCTTATTACGGATCGTAGATCTGTACTCCGACAACATGGCCATGGTTCACTGTTCGGACGATATTATGAAGATATTCAACGAGGGGAAATGCGCCAGTCTCATTGGAGTGGAAGGACTTCATCAGATAGGGAATAGTGCCAGTATTCTACGCATCTACCACAAGCTTGGGGTGCGCTATGTTACGCTCGCCCACAGCAAGAATAATCTCTATGCTGACAGCGCGGTTAGTCCCCCTCCGTTCAAGGCCGAGAACCTATTTCTCTTACCACAGCCAAGGCGAGGAGCGTTTCGAACGATCAAATACTAACGTTCCCAGACCTCTGCCGCCCCAGATCACCACGGTTTATCAGACGAAGGGAAGGTTTTAATTCGGGAGATGAACCGCATCGGAATGTAAGAGTGTCGACCAGTCCATAGGACTTTCTGATTGTGACATGAGCCAATAACATCTCCACGCCTTTTAGGGTCATTGACCTGTCTCATACGAGTGAGGCTGCTATGCTGGCGGCCATCGAGATCTCAGCCGCTCCAGTAATCTTCTCTCATTCCTCAGTGTAGGTCTACCTTCTCAAGAAATGTATAGACCGATGACTATCTGAATCATATACGGTGATGGCTGATTTGATACCACTGGCTTTGCGAAACTTTCTAGTTACGGCATTGTCCCACATCCGCGAAACGTACCGGACCATCTGCTAGACAAATTGAAGAATAATGGGGGAATCATCATGATTAGCTTCATCCCAAACCTGACGAATAAAAACGGAGCCGTGGCCGACATCGACCACCTGATAGACCACATAATATACGTGGGGGAGCGCATAGGATACGATCATCTGGGTCTCGGGTCTGACTATGATGGAATGGTGAAAGCCGTGACTGGCTTGGAGGACGTTTCGAAGCTGCCCTGGTTAGTAATGCGGATGCGAAGCCGCGGGATATCGCGCCAAGATGTTGAGAAGGTTATTGGCCTCAATGTAATCCGCGTACTGCGGGCAGTTGAGGACGTGGCCAAGTCTCTTTCTGGTGGATCGGCCCTGGAAGATAAGGTGAAGCAATTATGGGGTCCGAACATGCGAGACTTCGTGATGCAAGAATATCCAGATGCAGAGCCGCACGAAGGAGCAAGGAGGCAAGAAGACACAGCTCGAGAGAGAAGCGGAAGTTGAATGAATATTCCGCCAAAATCGGATATAGATAAGAAACTCAGCATCAAGGGTCACATTTAGATGATCTTGCCTCTTTTCATCTCTATGGTTTGTCTATATTAAGGCGTCCTTCATCTTCCATCTCCACGACCGAATAACTTGCTATGTACATAGTCATGATAACCCCACATTGTCCACAAAAGAAGGTCGAAGATCCTCAGGAACCACAAAGGAACATGTCCGTCGACATTCTTATATCTATGGACCCCCCTCTCAATCCAGCCGGCTACCCTTAGCCAGAATGAGAGAAACAGTGCGCTCCCCAGTCGGTACCTCCATGTATCCATTGGTTGGAAAGTGAGTTGAGAGGACAGCATTCGCTGATATTCCTCTGGAACGGATTGGTCTTGAGCACCCCGAATTAATAGCGACTGATGGGTAGAAGATGGTTATTTGACGCTGATCTCGGCTACGCCGTATGGAAAGATTGATGCCATTTTCGCACTTACCATGTACCGCACGGAGGGAAGCCGCTCGTATGCCCTGCTAACAGCATGTCGAGCCATTAGAGTGACAACAGAAACTTTGGTTTTATCCGAAAGTAACGTCGCCTCGGCCGTAATTACTTTGTAGGCGATGCCTCCACTTGAAATCATTTTCAGTCCCGTGGAATCCGGGTGAACTGGTTGCGGAAGAACCCGGTGGCGCCGTCTAGGCACTTACCCTTCGCTGATGATAACTCTACTCATGTCCTCGGGGGTCAACTCGTATGCGACTCCTATTACGGGAGCGCCCGCTAGCCCTTCTCGCGTATCGTCGATGGCTCTAAGACCTCCCATGCCGGGATCAACGTACGGCACTCCCATAACATTGAAACATAATGAGAGCGTCTCTATCTGAGCTGCGGCATAACTGATTGGAGTAATCTTGCGTCTTTTCGTAAAGACATCGACTGACATGTTGGAGCCATAGGCAAAATACCAGAGATTGTCCATCGCCGATGCCATTGTTCAAAACTTCAATGTGTAAGTGTGGGATTTGTGCGGATTTACACGTTTCACGCTTCCCGGCACTCGTTGTCGAGCTACCTCATCTCTCGCTCCAGCCATGTTTCTCTTTTCCTCTTTTAGTCTTTTTTTGTGTTTGGGACATCGAAGCGCTCCCCATTGGGTCCCCAAGTTGATTGGGCGTGGGAGATGAAAAGGACCCGGAGGGACAGTGGCCGGCCCGCCATTTCTCATGGGATTCCGCTTGTGCGGACGGCAGCCACAATATTTCACATACTCGCCGAGAATGTATCCGTGAAAGTCTCCGAGAATCAATTCTCCATGGACGCTAGACCCCGGGGAACTGCGGTCTGCCTCTCCTGCTATGTTGTTTAGCTTCGTACGATTCGAAGGTGACATCGCTTCAAACCTTTCCATGCATCCCAAATAGTGCACCTAGATCGATCTATTCTGCGTCTCTTCGACGTTCACGACAGCTATTCTTTTTACGTCAAATTTTGGACTCAGCTCCGGGTATGACTGTCCAACCCTCGACGGCGAGCGATGAACCTCGCACATTATTTCAAGATCCACCACCACCAGATAAAGTCGTGAAAACGCTCGAAAGCCCGACCAAGGAGGATATAGAACGGTTACCGACAGACTCCGAAAATGATGACTCGGGCAAGAAAAGCGGCGATGCCTACCCCCAAAGCAATTGGCGACTGGGAATGGTTGTAGTCTCTCTGTGTTTGGCTCTATTTCTCTGTGGCCTGGTACGTTTTTCGTGTACCGCCTCTTCCTCCCAAGACATCATGCCATAGAGTTTGCTAACGACGATGGACTTGGTGCCGTGTTCAGGACCAAACAATTCTTACAACTGCGGTGCCCAAAATCTCCGATGAGTTCCGCGCGCTCGACGATGTCGGATGGTACACCGCAGGCTACCTGCTCACAGCGTCTACATTTCAACTCGCATACGGGAAGCTCTACAGCGTTTTCTCGGTAAAGATAGTATTCCTCGCAGCCATTGCATTATTCGAGGTTGGGTCGATAATTTGCAGCGCCGCGCCGAACTCCTCAGCTCTCATTGTCGGGCGCGCTGTGGCGGGCGTTGGTGCCGCCGGTATATTTCCCGGATCTACACTCATTTTGGTCCATTCCGCGCCGTTGGAGAAACGGCCTGCGTTACTAGGACTCATGACAGGGACTTTTGGTATTGCCAGTCTTGTGGGCCCATTCCTCGGCGGCGTGTTCGCCGATGGACCGACTTGGAGATGGTGCTTCATCATCAACATCCCCATCGGACTTGTTACCGTGGCTGTCGTGGTGCTGTTTGTGAGAACTCCTGTCAATGCTACATACGCGTCGTGGACCCTGCTCCAAAACGTTAAGCATATACGGATCCCGGAGCTCATCATCGTCATCGCATCCCTTGTCTGTCTGGTCTTGGCTCTGCAGTGGGGCGGCTCTATCTACCCATGGAGTGATGGGAAGGTCATCGCCTTGCTCGTCGTTTTCGGTGCTCTCTTTTTGGGATTCGTTGGCAGCCAGATTCTTTTCCCAAAATCTGCCACGATCCCCGCCACGATTGTGAAAAGGCGAAGTGTATGCTTCTCCGCCCTGTTCGCCATGACAACTTCTGGCGCCATGTTTGTCGCTGTCACATACCTCCCAATCTACTTCCAAGCTGTCAAGGGCGCGAGCGCTGTTAGGTCGGGCGTTATGCTGCTTCCGTTGATCCTCGGTTTTTTCGTCATGTCCATTCTATCAGGCATATTGACAAGTGCCGTCGGCTACTACAACCCGTCGATGATTCTGGGGCCTATCCTGGCCTCGGTCGGTGCTGGCCTGCTTTCAACATTCGGCGTCGACACCCCAAGCAAAGAATGGATAGGCTACCAAGTTCTTCTTGGCCTTGGAATTGGGTTCTGCCTCCAGCAGCCCTTGATCGTCGTGCAGGCTATTCTCACGGAGAACGACGTGTCCTTTGGCGTCGCCCTGATGAATCTGTCCCAGATGCTTGGCGGAGCCATTTTCGTTTCTATCTCGCAAAATCAGCTGCAAAGCCGGCTGGTGTCCGGCGTCTCCGCTGCGTTGCCCGACTTGGACGCAGCTGCGCTGCTTCATGAAGGAGCAACTGAGTTTTTGCATCTTTTGAGCGACTCGGATCGCGCAACTGTACTTCCTGTCTACGCCAAGGCACTTTCAACGACGTTCATGATTGCAGCGGGTCTCTCTGCGGCCGCGATGGTGGGCGCATTGGGTACTGAATGGAAGTCGACCAAGCAGAAGACGGAGAAGACGGAGAATACTGAGAAGCAGAGTTCTTGACGAACCGGGTTTATTTGGCTGCTATAAACTCTTAGATTACACTTTTTTTTCATGGGTACTCGCGAGACATGGACCGCCACATTTCTAATGATTTGGGGAAATTGATTCGAACAGTAGAAGTAATTCTGAAAATAATAGTATAGACAATATTTATTTCATAAGCCGCGGATAATTAAGCTTCTCAATTCTGTGCAAAGCTCTAAATATTTTCGAATGTGCTCAAGCAAGACGCCGATCTTGCTCTTCGCCGACAGCAGCGCCGGAGTGTATTCTTCGGCTTCCGTTCTGCACCCGCACCGACCAAGCCCGGGAATTTCCATGTTCATATTTGCCGATGAGCGACTGTTGGCTTAAGGTTACGACGTTACCTACCTCTATCTCATTTGTACCCGTGGTGACCCAGAAGTCTCACGCCTCATACTTGTATCCCTTCCCATTCTAACAATTGGAATCTAATTAACGAAGTCCTCCAAAAATGGCCACCGACGCTCCCGAAGATCTTAGCAAGCGACCGTCGATCCCCGACGATCGGCTGGTGCTGTATGTCAAGAAAGGTGAGTTTGAAATTCTAATCCAGTTTAACTCCTCTGTCCGCCATCGTCGTCGTTACGCTGGTGGCTGACAACTTGTTCTCCCCATAACCAGCAAGTCCGACATCCACGGCAAACTCTGTAAAGCCGCTTATGCTTATCGAGGCACTGAAAATCCCCCATGAAATCCACATAATTAAGTCAACCTCCAACGAAACATGGTTCCATGACGTCAACCCGTACAAGATGGTGCCGGCCATCGAGGACGTCGAGGTATACGAGACAGTATCAGGGAAGACCCAACGAATGAACGTATTCGAAAGCTCTGCGGCTCTGTATTACCTCGCCGACAAATACGATACGGAGGGTCTCTATAAGGGCAGGGACCTCTGTGAGCGCACCATCATCATGAACTGGCTCATGTCATACACGGCAGGTCTTGGCGCCACGGGAAAGTGGTGGCTGTTGCTCAAGATTCCCCGGCCGATTGCCATCGCCGACGCCCTTCAGGTCTTTGTCAACTCCATCAAATCTGAGTATAATTTTCTGGAAAAGCGCCTCAGCGAGCCGGGACAAATGTACGTGGCGATTCCTGATCGCCCCACCATTGCCGACTTTGCCATCTATCCTTTGGCCAACGAGGGCGTCGCTGCGACGGCAGATATAGACTTTAACGAGTGGCCTAACTTGAAGAAATGGAGTGAGAGGGTAAGTAGCCTCCCGCCTGTCGTGAAGGCGCTCCATCGTGTGGCGAGATTTGGGCTGTCGGAGGAGGAGTTGAAAGAAAAGGATCTTGCGGAAGCTTGAGCGTCGGGACGATAGATTTCCAATATTGCATCCATCTTAGGTAGTCTTGTCTAATGAACTCGGTTGTAATAAGCTTCCCAAACAAATACCTTCTCGAGTGGCAATTTTCTAAACAGTTACTACAGTCTCTTGAGGTATAGGGAATTGTACTTGTATGGAAAGTTGGTTAAAAATGGTACAAAAAGGGGACCCTAAAAAGGAAGAAGGAAAGTAAAAGGTCGAGGACGGAGAGTGTAGATTTTGTAGAGCTCCATTTTGCCTAGTTATAACCTCCTCATACAAATCCGTGCTTTCGTTATTGGTACCCAGGTGTCCCTTGACAATATGTCTCCATCTTCATCCTCCTCAGGCACACTCAACTCATAAGTCTCAACGAGATGGTAGAAAAAGTACTTCATCATGGCTTCTGCGGAATATTGGCCTAGGCACTTCCTGGCCCCGAATCCAAAGGTGAACATGTTGTATCGGAGCTTGGTTCAGCAGTGTTAGGACTCAAATTTTGGTAGAAAACGTAATAGGACGAGGATTTTGTCGGACACACATCTGTAGCCTTGATATTTCGGAACCTCTCCGGCGAGAATGAGTCGGCCTTTTCGCCCCAGAATGAGCTATTACAGTTCAAACGGAGTGCATCAACCACAACTGACGTCTAACATATGAATGTTTTGGAGTAAGCAACCATCCGACGATTTCCGCTTTTCCTTTACAAAAACCACACAAAGAAAGAAAAACTGGACCAAGGGGGGAACTCACATTTCTCGGAACGAGGAACCCGCCCAGAATCTTGTCCTCTGGGGAGCTCTCTGGGATCGAAAACGCTGTGCGAATACCCGCCTTTAGCCCTGTGAGCAGAGGAGGTAGAGAGAGAAAGATAAGTTATCGAGGACTCAACCTACCTGTAAAGGGCCGGAGCCGCAGAGTCTCAAGAACACAGTATCTCAGTAACGAATCCTTGCGACTCATATATTCAACCAGCTCATGTTTATGTGCGCGAATTTCCTCTCGTAGCTTCGTTTGAAAATCAGGATTTCTCGACAGAAATATAGCCATCCAAGAAAAGGTATGAGTCGATACGTCTAAGTTTGCGAACAGAATTTCGCTAAGTGTTTGGAGAACCTGCCCATTTAGTTAGCAAAGCGAAAACAGTTCGGGATAATAACACCGTGAGACGAACCTCTTGCTTGGATATCCTGTTATCGATAACCTCTTGCCAGACATCCGCAATAGGAAATCGCTGCTCAAGGGAACTTCTGGAATGATACATGGTTTCGTTGAATGCAGTCCAGGAAGCACGGAAATCCTCCAAGTCTCGCATAGCCTTTCTATAAAGGTACGGGGCGATGGAGAAGCGAAAGAGACCCCCGGAGAGAACGTATCCCATCATGGCGAGACTCTTGCCCCCAATCTCCCACAACCTCTCCTTTTCGTCGTCGTTTAGGGGTCCATAAAGCCATTGAGCAACGCTGAAAAAGGGATACCTGGAAACTATCTTGGAGGCTTCCATGACAAATTCGTCTGCATGGCCATTTCCTATGGTTTCCATATATCCTGCGGCGAATCGATCGACTGCCGGACTGACATCGGTGACATTTCGATGCAGAAATGGCCCTTCGAACTCACTCCGCAGCTTCTTCCATCTGGTCCCGTTAATAAGGCCCATGCAATCGCCCATCAATTGATGGAATAGCCACCCTGCGTTACTTGACCGCGCCTTTTCGTGCTTATTGGAGTCGGAATGGAAAGCTTGTATATCCTCTGGCTGGCTGATGACTCTGTAACGAATTATCTAGGTTAGCATCGGACCCTGATTTCGCTGCTGTTTGCTCTCGAAGGGATTTTTTTCTCAAACTGACATCTCCGGAGCTGTACCTGCCCATATTCGATAGGTCGATCCATAGCTTTCCCATTCCTTACTCTTTTCTCTACCATAGATAAACTTCTCAATGCACTGTCCATCAGGCCATCGCCATGCCGGACCGGGAATATGGTGACCATCCTGATCTCGTATCGGTTTCAAGGTAGCGAGGACCGCCTTTTCTTACAGCAAAATTAGTGATTGGGTCAAACAACGGCTATACCGCCCTTTTCATCTTTTCATGTCATCGAAAGTCACAAGAACCAAAAAAAAAAAAAAGAAGGAGAGGATGAACGAACATTGATCCCCGCATGAAGAAGACGCAGAAGCCTGGGTCCTGTGATCCAGACTCCCGCGACTATGGAGACTGGTACGAGCACTCGCGTGATGTATGGTGGGATTACGACTTCCATTAGATGCTGAGAAGAGGGTGTGTCGATACGGAGAGAGATGATCAAGTGGTGGAGGTTTCCAGCCGAGGAAGAATCAACTCATGACCGTTTTACGGACTGAATTAGACGTATGGTAAAATTCATATCCAATAGTGATTGGCCTATCCGGCTCGATAACTCTTGCCGGAGACGATAGTATCCGGAGGACTTCGGCGTCGGTGTCGGCGTTCTATTTACATCAAATGGCGCTAAGGTACCTGTTTGTGCTCAGTAACATCACCCCACCCCGTATTATGGAAGAAACTTGTTGAAATCGTCATTGAAGATTCCTCCTGGCCCTATCAAAGAGGGAGTTGGTTTAAAAGTGTGGAGGGCTACAACTAGAAATACAGGCCAGCGTACAATTCAGTAGTATAACCCGACAGTCAAACTGAACCAAATTGGCACACAATGTGACGATATCCTAACCAATATACCTAGTGATCATAGTAAATCTCGGGGTTAAAGTACGACGTGATAGCCAATGAATCCCCATCAACAGCGCAAGACACATAGGTGTGAAAACCAAGACCAGCCTCTAGTTTTCGATGTGTGCTACAGAGTGAAAAGAAAGAGAAGTAAAAAAGTTAGCCAAAGCACGCATGACATCGGGATTGTTAAGGTAGTCTCATGCGACTATCGAGGACTTAAACTTACCAAAGCCTAGTCACGCCGTCATAGTATGACCTATTTACTAGGCCTTTGTCTCTTCGCTTCAGGAAATCGGACAAACCGCGCGCAATTTGTTCGTCGCTGTGCGCGTAATGACGCACGGGGAGGTACACCTTCACCTTGGGCCTCGGCGAGTTGGCCTTTAACTCCAGGTAGTACAGAATTCCAGCTGTCCGGTGGTCTCGACCCGGAAGACGGTCGGTCGGGGAAAAACTCTCAGGGTCGATGCCGAAAACAGCACACCAGAGCTCGCGTAGAGAAGCCTCATTAGCTTTGGTGAATGCAGGCAGTCGGCCTCCCAATGTCATCAAGTCTCGCATGCTGGCGAAGGTCGTATTCCGTGATCGAACGTAGATTTTGATGCGTGACTGAGCGGGAGCTACGCAATCGACCGCTGCTATCTCAGCGACAAGCTTGTCCGATTCGTTTGTCATTCCCACGTATTCTGTAATCATGTCCAGCGATGCTGCGAAGCAGTTTTCTGGTAGCGCCAACTTGCTAATCGCGCTGTGGATGAGCTCAAAATTTGATTTGTTTTCGAGTGCTGCCCTTCGAGATGGCATGAAGTAGTATTTCACTACCACACCGTCCTCTTGAAGATCAAACGCAATGAAGGTTTGCGAAGCAGAGCTCGAGTCTTCTTTGTCTAAATCTCCCTCCAGGTCCGAGCTCCGCAAAGTCAAAGAATCCAGAAAATGTCGGTACCATTGTAGGTCGAGGTCGCGAGACAGCGGTAGTGTACGGCCAAGCAATGCCGGGCCAGCGGTCGTGTTGCGCCGGTCTTCGATGGTGCCTGCCCGCCAGCTGATGGGCTCAACTGAATACCGAACTATTGGTGTACTGGACTTCGAGGACCAATTCCAGCTGAGTTCGATGGGCGTATGGTCGTCAGTCATGAAGCTTTTCCATCCGCAGCATGCCATCGACCTCTCTTGGTTTCGGTCTTCAAGGTCAGGATGAGGTCCCAGAGAGGCGGCCACGTCGTCGGCAAAGAAAGACCGATGAAGGTGTAGTGATGCATCAGACATGTTCGTGAGGCGCAACATCTTGTCCAGCATTTCTCCTGCGCTGGCGTCCCAGAGGGCACGGCTCTGGTCAATGCGCTGCTTCGCTGTCAACTCTGCCTGTTGCGTTCTGTCGGGGTTCTAGAGACACGCGGGCGTGAGAATTTCCACTTGTAATCCAAAATACCTACAAAATTTGGGCACTTACGGAAGAGGAATTCCTCGTCTTGTGGCTTTCGGTGACCCATGAACGTAGCCGCCGAACACTGTAAATCATGGAGTTAGTTGCCGATCCCTTGTCGAGAGACCGGACAGACTAGGGGGAAACTCACAATGTCAAGATATTCTCCATGGCCATCCTGTTCCAGGTTAATTGAGTTGAACAAAAAGCGTACTAGATTGGTAACTAAGTGGCCAGGGACCTCGTCTTCAAGCAATCCAGGGAGTTGTTCCTGAAAACAACTGAATGTTCTTCAAGAGTTCCAGCGGATATTGCGTGAAGTAAATAAGCATTCAATAAGTCACTTGTATATAGGCGTGCCATCCAATGAGAAGATGCGTTAGGTACTAGTAGACTCATCACGCTGGCGTTGCGAACAAGAGGAATCTCCATCCTCTCCGATGCAAGCCCGCCGAGGTACCCCTGTGCGGGCCTTGTATTTGTCGGTAATTATTTGCTCCGGCGCACCTTAGGGCCTTTAACATATATGCCGAATGCTGGACGTCGACCTGGCTCCAGGTAAACACGGAGACGATCGTGGTGGTTGTGCATTCCATCTCTATCTCCTACCTGTCAACTATCAACGGACATAATGCTGTCTAGAATTTGCAAACAGCGCAATGAGACCATTATTCCTCGACTCCTAGGACAATATGACGCTGTCATCACCGCTGCGCCTGATATCATCGACCTAAGCACTGCGGAGAACTACCTGTTGATGGATGATATCCTCAAAGACATCCCGAAGCTGCTTGACCCCGACTCTCTCACACATTACGTATGGAAGACTGCCTGATATCGTCTCCGCGATGCCTCTGCATGATGCCAAATGGTTGGGTTCTAACGTGGACCTCGTCATTAATTTTAGGATCTCTCATACCCAGAACCAGTTGGGGGTAGTCTCAAGGCAAGAAAGCTCATTGCCAAATTGCTTAACGACTACTTCAACCCTAAAATTCCCGTCGAGACTTCCCATATTGTGCTAGCTGCCGGGGCTAGCTTTGCGTTGAATGCTCTTATCGAACAGATATTCGAGCCTGGTGATGGAGTCCTCATCGCAACGCCGTACTGGGCTGGATTGGATCTGTCATTCAGCGTCCATAACCAGGTCACAGCAGTCCCGGTCCAAGTGCCTCTAGACGAGTTCTTCGATAGATCGAGCGTCGGCCACTACGAGCAAGCTTTGAAGGACGCTACCGTCCCGATAAAAGCAATTCTCGTGTGCAACCCGCATAACCCCCTGGGGCGTTGCTATCCGAGAGGGACACTCGATGCGCTGGCCAATTTCTGTACCTCCCACAACCTCCACTATATATCGGACGAGGTCTACGCCCTCTCTCAGCACAAGGGCCAGTCCGGCCCGACATCCGATCCCGAATTCATTTCAGCTTTGAACCTAGATAACCCGAAGGGTTTGATTCATGTTCTGTATAGCTTGAGCAAGGACTTTGCCTGTAATGGCATCCGCTTGGTAGGCACCTTTTCCCTAAAAGATATCTTATGCAGGCTCGGCTTATTTTGTCTCACGTCTTCTGTACAGGGCGCCCTTATCTCACAGACCAACACCGAGGTTCGCATGGGTGCTGCCCTCAGTACTCACAGCCAGACATCCACAATGGCAGCATTCATTGCTGAGAAAGTAATGCTTAATCCACAAACAATCGAATATGTGACGACGAATATGGGAGCAAAGCTTCGAGAAGCATATGGCAAGCTAGAGGCGTTTTTTACGCAGCATGATATCAACTTCATCCCGGCCTACTGTGGTATGTTCGTATTCGCTCGTCTTTGCGAGACGGAAGACCTCGAGCACGAGAAAGCATTTCAAGAGGGTCTCCAAAGAGCTGATGTGTCCGTCTCATCAGGTACAAGCTACCACTTCAAAGAGCCCGGTTGGTTCCGCATCTGCTACGGGATACAAAATGAGAGATTGGATGAGGGGTTGACCCGGATTGAAAGGATTCTTGGCGACTTCAAGCTCCAAAAACGGAGTGAGAACTCCGCCTCGAACTAAGCAACTGCCTGTATGTAGGGCTCTGTCGGAAGACTAAAATAGCTTTGTCGGCGATTAAGTGCTGAAGAGTGAACCAAGCTCCAAATGTAACGCCGATTAGAGCTCCGGAAATGGGCCGGCAATGCCGCACTAACCAATATCCTCGCCAATTTTTTTTCTCTCCCAAAAGTATTTTCCATTCATTTTTTTTTTTCCGTGTTCTAGATCCATATAGATTATTGGCCAGGCATCGAAACTTCCAGCATTCTCCAACCTCTCTCGGCTAGACCCGAACAATCCAACACCAAGAACTGAGGATCTGATGCAGCTATCTTTACCAGCTCTTGTATCTAACCTTTCCCTTGCCATTCTTAATCAGGTACACCACAATCCCTTCGTCAACACCATGGAAGGAGCTGTAGTCGATGCTCTCATTATCGGCGGCGGGCCTGCTGGTCTAAGCAGCGCGTTGACGCTTGCGCGGCAAGCCCGGTCCTCCGTCGTTTTCGACAGCGGCAGCTACCGCAACGATGCTACGGAAAACATGCATATGCTTCTCGGGTTCGATCATGCGTCTCCTTCCGATTTCAGGGCGGCGGCTCGGGATAACATTGCCTCTCGCTACGATTTTGTGACGTTCAAGGACGCAAATGTCCAATCTGTCAAGAAATTGGATAATAACCTGTTCGAGGTTACCACCGAAGGGCAACAGGAGTCGTGGCGCGGCAGGAAGCTCATCCTCGCAACTGGCGTTGAGGATATCATGCTTGATATCGAAGGCTATAGCGAGTGTTGGGGTAAATCAATGTATGTCGAGAAACTAATTTCCAGCTTTCTCTCCAATTTTCCAAATTCTGACACGCTCAATCTAACCGCTATAGTTTCCATTGCCTGTTTTGCAAAGGATTTGAGGAGCGAAACTGCGAATCCGCGGCTGTCCTCGTTGCCGGCAGCCTCACCAACAGCGCGATGGCACTTCATGTCGCGCGTCAGGTCCTCGCCCTCACGAAAGCCGTGACATTTTATACAAATGGCTCGGAGGATAAGGTTGAAGAACTCACAGCATCTTTCGCGGGGACGACTGCGATGAAGATCGACACGCGGCGCATCCAAAGATTTACCATGGGAACGGATAATTCCGCCATTGTGATTCACTTTGAAGATGGGAGCCAAGTTCTAGAGGGATTCTTGGCCCACGCCCCGCAGACTAAGGTACGAGGGCCGTTCGTGGAGCAGCTCGGAATAGAGACAAGTCCCAACGGGGATATTAAGGTCAATACGCCATTCTGTCAGACGAGCATTCCTGGAGTTTTTGCCGTTGGCGACAACTCGGCAATGCTGAAGAGCGTGCCAAATGCTATTTTTACAGGAACATTAGCAGGCACTGGGGCTGCTTCTCAGATTATGGCAGAGCAACTCGGTCAGAAGTCACTCTTTCCCTAATGGAGAAGTTTCTAAATGGCAATAGAGAAGTGAGATGCACGTACAAACAATATACTGATCATAATTTAAGCTATTTCGAGTGAAATAATGCCCTAAAGTTTGAGCTGCGATCTGTGATATTGCCAAGCCATAAACCACTATGCCCGAGAGGCAGCCCCTTCGATATCCAAATCTGAAGATTTATGCCAGTGAGGAGTGCACATCGATGGCTCTCGCACACATACATCCCCGAGAGAAGAGGAGAAGAAACTAGAGTCTAGACCGGGTCTATGTGGGGCATATTTGGTTGAAAGAGTAGTTGTAGGGAAGATGTTGTAGACTTTTCCCAATATGGCCTGCCTATACTTGTTTTATCCTCCGAGGGACCGAGGGTTATATCCCGACTCCGATGCACCGCATTCCTCATCGGGGCCCGCTGCATGGATGGAGAAAGAAGCTTATCACTGCACATGAATAATTAGCCAATCCAATTACTTCCAGCACCGATCGCCCTCAAGGTTACATGCTCAGCTCGGCTGTCTAACGTACAGGTTGCCCTCCTATCTATCTATGCTTTGTTACTTGCCTGTGCGCTTTTTTCTAGGTGTGCAGTTCCACCTCTTGATGTTTGCGCAACCATCACCCTACGTGTGATTATCTTGTGGTAAAAGCATGGCCGCTCCCGCTATACCCATGGCATCATCAGTGTACCATCTCTTCCTCCAACATGTCCTGCAACGCCCAGACTCGACAGCTGTCTGTCACGGAGATAGAACTCTCTCATACGGCGATCTTCATGTGGCATCACTGCGAATTGCTTCCCTTCTGGGAAGTCGAGGCATTGGAGCGGGGGATGTGGTTCCCATATTATCCACCCGAGGGCTGGAGATGGTGGCATGTGTTCTCGCCGTTCTGAGTCTAGGCGCTGCATGGGTACCGATGGAAGACGACACATGGGGCTTGGACAGAGTCAGGTATGTGCTTGACACAGTTGACCATAAATGTGTTATTGTTACAACACCCGGCCATTCCGACATCCAAAACGCCATACATGCGGATCAGATTCAACAAGCCTTTGATTCTATTTCAGCCCCTCTCGGACCTCTGCCACAGCCTGTTGAGATGGACATGAATAGCCCGGCGTACATAATCTTCACGTCCGGAACCACTGGGCGACCAAAGGGGGTCCTCATATCCCAGAATAGCCTTCTACACTACGTCAAGCAAGGCGGTGATTCAAATCCGTTCAATATGGACGTCCAACCCTCCGACCGAGTGTTACTTCTCTTCTCAGTCGCTTTTGACGGTGCGTATAGGTGGGACCCAGGCCTCTAGACCACTTGTGCGAGATGTAGAGTTGCTAACGACGGACTCGCCCGAGCATAAAGCTTTCTATGGTGTTCTCTTTAGCACGATATGCGCCGGCGGCGAGCTCGTCCTGTCCGAACCGTCCAAATTCATACAGGATGCCCAAACCTGTTCCATCCTCCCAACTTCGCCAACCCTCTTGAGTACTCTTCAAAACCCAGACGAGTATCCAAATGTCAAGAAGATCTTCCTCGGCGGAGAAGCACCAAGTCCGGACCTCATAGCTCGGTGGTCATCCAGTGATCGAAGACTTTTTAACGCCTACGGACCAACAGAGGCCACCATCGCAGCAACCATGACAGAGCTGAAACCCGGTCAAACAATCACCATTGGCCGGCCGATAAAAGATGGTGAAATATTTACCTTGAATGATGATATGGACGAAGATGATGAAGGCGAGATCTGTCTTGCTGGTCCCGGGTTGGCACTCGGGTATTATAAAAACGAGGCCCTGACTACAGAAAAGTTCATCTTTTGGCAAGGCAGACGACTATACCGCACATCCGACCTCGGACGGCGCTTCGAATCCAGTGTTATCTTCTTAGGGCGAAAGGACAGCGTTGTCAAGAATCGAGGTTTCCTGATAAACCTCGAATCCGATGTGGTCCCAATACTCTACTCTATTGCTGGTGTACAATCTGCTACGGCATTCATGTACCATCAGCGACTGTACGCCTTTGTCGCACCCGTCGTCCCGGGACTCGATGAGCTTCGTCAACAACTGCTGCTGGAAAAAGACCACTTTCTGGTACCAGACGACGTCCGCACAATCGACAAGTTGCCGTATACCGCAAATGGCAAAATTGACGTGAAGACGTTGAAGGAGATCCTAGATAGCGAAATGGCCAAGAACGAGGGTCACGAGGATGATTGCGACTCCGAGCTTAGAATCGTCAAGGAAGCATTGACGGAGATTTTGGGTGTTCCATACTCCGCCATCAACGAGTCGTTGTCCTTTCGTGCCCTAGGCGGCAACTCCATTCTTGGAATCAAGCTCATCTCACATTTGCAGACGTACCACCAGATCTCAGCCCATTTCTCAAACTTATTTCTTTGCCCGACAATTGAGGATTTTGCAGAAAGCGTCGAAGCCATGCTGCCCGCAGGGAGAATTTCCACAGACGCAAGGGGACAGGATGGTTTGAATGACGACAAGCAGCCCGCTTACCCGATGACGACGACCCAAGTCGGCATGGTGAGATCAACAATCAGTGAAGCTCCAGCAGGATACATGATCATCATCGTCGACCTCCAGATAGACGCCGGTAACGTCGATTCCCTTCAGCTCCAGAACGCCTGGAAAACGGTGTTGGACCGACACTCCGTTTTCCGATCTTCCTTTGACCTTCTTAACCATCAGCTTATCATTGATCCTGAGTATCGCCAGGAGTGGATGGAGGAGTCTGTGCCTGCCGGAGATATGACGGCCAGAGTGGAAGAGACGTGCTCTCTTCTCCTCGAGTTGGCCTCAAGGCAACCCGATGCTAGTGACATCTTCTGCCCTCGAAATTCTTTCCATCTTCTCAAATCTGTGGATAAGAAGTCGACCCTTCTCTGGCTTGTTCACCACAGTCGGATCGATGGTTGGTCCATGGCCACGATCGTCAATGAGGTCAGATCACGTCTCCTGGGAAACACACTGGAAACCCCGCCGCAGTTCTGGCAGTATTCGATGAAGGTTCAATCCCAACTGGAGAGCTCTCTCAAACAGAGCATATCATTTTGGTCTGCCAAGATGGATGGCGTTTTGGATGGCACTCCACTCAGCATTTTAGGGCCTGACGGGCCTCCTCCTTCAAAGACCTTCGACGAACAAGTCCTGGACACGCGAATTTTACAGAAAGACCTCGAAGTATGTTCTCGAGCCCTCGGCGTTACAGTTCCCGTCATCCTGTACTCAGCCTGGACTTTGCTCCTATCTGCATATACTGGCAAAGAAGATGTGGTTTTCGGCGCAGTTTTCTCTGGACGCCACTTTGCTGTTCCGCAAATCGAGAAAATCGTGGGACCCATGATCAATACGTGTCCCTTCCCCGTCGGCCTAGGTGGTTTGGAGACAAAAACAGACCTTCTTGCAAATGTCCAGTCCATCTTATTAGAGGTTGGTCAGGAACAATGGCTTGCTGTCGATGCGCTTCAAGAAATTGCCCCGGGTAGCCATTCAAAAATCTTCGACACAGTCGTGTTCCTCGAGGACCATTTGCCAGAGCTGTCCAAACAGCCTAGGGACCGAGGCAATGACCTTCCCTCCTGGGTTTTTCGACGCCGAGATTGTCCCGAGTTCAAATTGACATGCTATGTTGAGACTCGAGATGACCAGGTTACATTCCGGATCCTGTACGACATGTCGGTCTATCGATGCGAATCTATCCAGCGTCTGATAAAACACTTCCGAAATATTTGCCTCGCAGTCATAGATCCGAGAATTTCTTACGTCCGCGATATCTTCCAAAGGATGCTGGAGCCTGTGGAGTTCACTAGGTTGGCTCTATCCTCTCCAACTCTGTTCGAGCCCTACGCAGGACCAGCCACGCTGAAGGATGCGTTTGAGAATGCCGCTAAGAAGTGGCCAAATTTGGTAGCGCTGGAATCTCCCACAATGTCCCTAACATATGATGAGTTGGACGGCCTCACAAACCACGTTGCCGGTCACATATCCCAAATGGCCAAGCCAGGCGAGACCGTCGCGGTTTTAGCTGACGGGAGCCTGAATTGGCTGATCGGTGTACTTGCCATCATCAAGGCTTCGGCCGTGTATCTACCCCTTGATACGAAACTGCCCGCGCAGCGTATGCAAATCATGGCCGAATCATCTGCCGCAGTGCTCTGTCTAGTCCCTAACAAGACGAGCGAAGACCTAGTAGCACTCATTGACTGCCCGAAGCTTGCCCTTGATGCGTTCCTTCGAAACATTTCGCCGTCCGGATTCAAACCACTACCAACTCTCTGCGGACCACAGGACTTAGCATACGTCATCTTCACATCCGGATCGACTGGGACTCCCAAAGGCGTCAAAATCTCCCACGGCGCCACACTGTCACACCTCTGCTACGAACCAGCAAGACTGCACGCCGGACCCGGTAGGCGACATGCCCAGGTCTTTTCTGGAGGCTTCGATGTCAATATCGCCGAGATATTCGGTACTCTATGCTACGGAGCCACTTTGGTACTCAAAGATCCGGCTGACCCGTACGTCCATCTCACCAGAGTCCACGCAACAATGATCACGCCGTCCCACCTGTCAGTTCTATTCCCCGAGGATTACTCAAACTTGGATTCCATCTACTTGATCGGTGAGGCGGTTCCTCAAGCCCTAGCCGATAGATGGTCTCCTGGTCGCATTGTATACAATGCGTACGGACCTTGCGAATGCACGATTGCATGCCTTTTCAAGACTCTGGCGCCGGGGGAGAAAGTGACAATAGGAAAGTCAATTCCTCGTGTTCGGGCCTATATCCTAGACGCCAGGGGTAATCCAGCACCTGTTGGTGTCATTGGGGAGATTTATCTCTCTGGGCCTCAAGTTGCAGGGGGTTACTTCGGATCAGGGATGGCAGAGGTCTCGAAGACACGATTCCTTGATGACGTATTTGCTCCAGGACATCGAATGTACAGAACTGGTGACCTTGGAGCCTGGACTGAGACCATGGAGATACAGTTCCTCGGTCGGGTGGACAATCAGGTGAAAGTCCGCGGTTATCGGATCGAACTTGAAGAAATCGAAAACGCAATTCAGTCCGCAGATAAATCTGTGCGCCATGCGGTGGCCGTTGTCGCAAAAGACAACATCGTTGCTTTCGTCTCACCTGTTGACGTAAATATCGACAGTATCCAGGAAGCTCTCCGGACCAAGCTCCCTGCATATGCTCAGCCATCTGCCATCATTCCTCTCAACTCCTTCCCGCTCACGCCCAATCAAAAGATCAACCGAAAGGCCCTTCAAGAAAAGGCCTTGGAAGTTTCGGGCACTGCGGATCCTGAGCCTCTCTCTGCGCTGGAAAGTACAATTGCCGAAGTCTGGAGGGCTGTCCTGCAACTTGATTCCAGCCTTCAGATCGGACCCAACCATGACTTTCATAGTCTCGGAGGAAACTCCTTGAGACAAATAACGACAGCACAGAGGATGTCTGTTTTGTTTGGGAAGCGTGTTCCTCTGGCTATAGCCATCACCAACACTGTGTTGAGGGACCTGGCAGCGGCGATAGAAGCCTATCTCGCAAAACATGATGAAGCCAGGCTTGATGCTGCCGCCACTTCATTTATTCAACATTGGGAATCCGCTGCAGTGGAAGAAGGAATAGTCTCGGCCCTCGAGGAGGAATTCTACAGCCTTCACTCCAAGTCTCAATCCCCATCCACTTTCAATGTTGCATATGAGTTATCTCTTCATGGAAAGGTGGACATCGATCGACTCTTTGACGCTCTTGTTTGCACAGTCCAGGCAAATGAGATTTTTGGCTCGAACTATGTCCTTTGCGATGGCAAACTACGAAGGACCCGGTGTCAATCATCGTTCTCAGTCTCGCGGCTACAAAATAACAATGACGATGAGGTCACACGCGAGTATGTTGATCAGCCGTTCGACCTCTCGCGAGACCAACTCACCAGAATTTGTTTGCTAGAGGGCGCAACAAGTACAATCCTTCTCTTCATCCAACATCATATCATAACTGACAAAGTTACGATTCAAACTTTCTTCAAACAAGTCAGCGAGCAGTATCAACGCCTCGACTCTGGCGGCTCTCTCCCCACGCCCAAGGCAGTGACCAGCCCGGGATACAAGAAGTGGGCGAGCTGGCAAGTTTCGAAACTGTCCTCTAATCAGGTCGGTTCTACATATCTCAACGCCGCCGCTCCTTCCTACTGGGCCTCCAAGTTCAACGACCTTCCCACCAATCCATTTACAGGGACAAAACCAGCCTGCATGTCTGGGAATGGAAGGACGGAAGCATTTTCTCTCTATCACAAGGACGACTTCCGTGGCTCCCTAGAAATGTATCTCGCTGTAGTCTCTGCGGCTGTACAAAAGGTTCTTGAAATTGAAGATCTGGTTCTGGGTGTTCCGTACTTTGACAGGACCGAGCCTGGAACGGAGGAAATGCTGGGTGTGTTCCTCGACCGTCTCCCCATCCGCGTTTCAAGCTCAACACGCGATTCTAGACTGGAAGAGCGAGTGAAGAATATAAAATCAGAGTTGAGAGATGCGCTATCGCATGCGATTCCATACCGAGATATTCTTCAGATCGCCAACTCCACCTCACTTTTCGATGTCATCGTCGTCTACAACCGACGGGAGGACCTGGCGACCAAGTATCTGGAGCTACCCGGCGTGACTGTCAAAGAGTTTCCCAAAAGACCACAGGGCGCGAAATTTCCGCTATTGGTTGAGTTTAATGAGGGTGAGGAAGACACTCATTGCGAGCTGGAGTATTGCGTTGATCTTGTGGATGACGTTGTTGTACAGTCTCTCAAGACGGAGATCATTTGTGCATTTCGGGAAGTCCACCCTGAACTCTGATACTCGTCCCTTCCTTTATACGCGCTGATAGTTGCTATTTTTATTGAAACTGTCAGGATGGGTGCATCTTTTTCTCCTCGGTCGTTTGTAGATGTTGTCTACCTAGATCGCCATATATATCTCCCTCTAGACTGGTTGTGGTAGGGGTGGCGCGAGTCGCAATTAGTATTTTCCCTCCTATTATATCGCCGTGCTAGCATCACACGAGTATTACTCCCAGGACAGGTAATATGATCGATGTTCCATCTCTCTATATATAGGACACTATGGGTCGTCACGCTTGAGACAATAGGGCAAGTGAGTTTTAAACTTTCCGAGTATTATGTGATAATACATCGTCAAGTGAAGTCGTCCTTGGCGGCCTCTTGATGCCTTGGATTCTCAGAGTTAAGGACACGAGACTCGAGCCGCAAGGGAAAGTTCTTTGCCATGAAACCGCAGCTATGAGTAGTGAAGAGTTTTTACGAGAACATCACCGTGTAGTCGGGGTAATACAAATTGAATGAGGCGATGTAAATGGGGAGCTGAAGTGATTCTGCCATTGTCCGTGTCGGAATTGTAGACATTCTCAGTTTTCCTTATACATATATATAATGGCAGTAATTTCGCGAATTGCTCACGATTGTATTGTCCCGTGCTGACCGAAATCAGAGCGCAAGGGGGAGATTCAGGGTGGGCATATCACGTGATGTTGTAAGAACAAGAAGTTGTTGCCGCGCAGCAGCCAATATTAATCTCACTGAAAAGAAACAGAAAAGAAACAGAAGAGACACGTCCGCCGTATAATGAGACGTCCCTTCAGAAGATGAGCCACAAAATGACGACTCGGTCGGGTTCTTCGGCTTCCCGTCGTCCGACAATCCGGGTACGCGCAAGGAAAGAAGTAGACAGCTTCACCCTCTTTGGAAACCTACCCAAAGAGCTACGCTTCCGGGTTTACGAACTCGCATTCCCGCGCCGTGTTCTGCGCTTCTGTCAACAGGCACTCCCCGGGCATGTAGGGCTGGTTATGGAGCCACTCGGCCCGCCTGTTATCGCTCAGACGTGTCGTGAAGCCTGGGAGTTCGCCAAGGCCCGGTACCGCTGTCTCACCTACCACTCCGCCAAGCTGCTCGACTGCGACTTTGACGACCGCCCCACCATCCGGCCGTCGCCAAAGCAGACGTGGTTTAATCCTCGCGTCGATGTCCTCTGCATTAACGCCCAATGGAATGACATGGCCTATAGTTATAATACAAGGGAGATGTCGGACATTGTAAGCAAGTTGGCTGCCGCGCAAAGGGAGACGCACCTCGACAACGTCGACATCAGGGAACTCGGATCGCGTTTGATGTATCCAGAGCTCGTGCGCTCGATACTCCCCTTTGCCGAGATTGCCGAGACTGTCGTGGCGCTACCCTCGCTTAAGAGAACGATCATCTTACACCATGACTTCTTCCCTTACGCCGACGATAGGATTTTTCCCAAGCTCAAGACCGTCCTCGTCCCAGTCCAATATATGGACTGGGATGATAGTGGGCTCTTGCCCCGGCCTGGCGAACCGCGACCCAAGTGGTCCGTACGTGTCCTCGACGTGTACAGCCCTGCATTCGCCGAGCAGGCGGATTTGGAATTTGGTCAGCCCGACGAAAAGCGGTTATTGAGGTTGCTGCGCGCTAGCAAGCGGCTGACGAGGATCGGCCGGACCTCATGGGACTCGGAGGAGCGTCATGATCGTGAGATGGCGTTTTTCGGCACCATGCCGGACCCGGATAGGCTCTCCAAGCTTGCTTTCATCAATATGTGGCTACGAGCTGCGTATTTCCTGCGTAAGGGATATACCGTATCGGAAACTGGGGATAAACACTACTTAGACTATCGGAGCTGGTTCTGGAAGGAACAAAGGGATCCAGAGGTTGACGCTGTAATGGAGGAATGGAAGAACGACGGTAAACTACCTCGTTTCGAGGCCGCGTTACTGGTTCACAAGGCCCCTCTTGTTTAACTGCCGAAGCAGTAACGTGAGGGAGCCATGGACCATTCCCCCCGCGCCTGTTTGCCAAGGTCGCTTAGAAGCATTCCGAGCAAGAATTGACCTGCGGGCTGGACGAGCCCGTAATCGCTCAATATCCCCAGCTACTGTCATGCCCATGGCCCATCTCCGTCATACTCGGCGCTGTAAACCGGGTCTCCTTAGAAAGAAACCGTTTCGAAGATAACACGCCAGATCCTTATTATCGGCCTTGCCCCCCTACCGCCTTATAGATAACAAAACCCCATCCCAAGTCTCGTCGTAAAGGGCTGCTTGGTCTTTGAGTTCTATTCTTCCATACACAGCCGACGCATTAACATGAAGCTAGCTCATTTTCCCGAACCCGACCACAGAATAACCAATCCTTCATTGTCTGCAGTAAAGTCTTGCCAGTCTTTCGCTTCTTAATCCCTCTAAGCAACCACTTCAATTAGCTGATATTAACGAGAGAGGTCAGGACTCAAGGGTTCCATACGCACAAAGAGTGAGGGCCGCAATTAATACCGCGGGAAGCCCCAGCCCAAGGCCAAGCCCGATCTCCAGGGCATTCCCACGGCCGGTACTACCCCCTCCGCTGGAGCAGGTGATATACCCGGTATTGTTGTCACCCGTACCGCATTGATTTCCCGAGTTACTATCGGGGCTAGAGATTTCATTATTATCGCCATTGACCGACTGGCCACCTTGGCCCGAGGATGAGGCGGCTGCGGCATCGTTGTTGTTGGAAGCGGCGTTTGTCTCCTAGAACTCGTTAGCCTACTCGCAGAACGAGAGTTACTAGAATAAGAAGAGGGGTGCGCACGTTCGCCGCTGAAGCGGGCTGCGAGTAACAGAAATACGCAGGGCCAGAGCAATACTTTAATGAGGGGGAATATGAGAGGAAGTGTTATTCGACCCCTTTTGAAAGAATTCTGAGGAAGCTCGCCTCTCTACCATTATGTTCAACATCGTGGACAATACAATCCTCCCGACAGCACAAGGATTTAAGTATTCTTCTGATTCTGTTAGTCATCTCACTTGATGTTTCCCCGCGTTCAAATCATTGTCTCCACTCGCTCTGACAGGCAGCCTGCCTGGTTAGGTGCCGCTCCCTAAATTGTGTTTGGGCATCAGCGTCCTGGTCCAAGCTGTTTCCGTTTTCCAATGCTCCCTGAGCTTCTAAGAAAATTCGAGCCGAGCAGCAAAGTCCGTGGGTAAACCTTCACCCTGGGCCTATACACATTTGATGCACACTAATGACTGAATCCTAAAGCCCAGGATGCCCACCATCACGGAAGAACGACGGAAGCAGATTGTCGAAATCGAGACGCGGATTGCAAGTGAAGTAGAGTGGATCGAGAACAGGAAAAAAGAGCTCGAGGATACACTGAAGCTGATCCAAAATGTCTCGGAATCTGCTCGGGACCAAATTTCCCGCTGTGCGTCGAGCTCAACAAAGAAGCGAGCCAAGGGCGAGACGGTGGATATAGATCAGACGACAGAGATGTACCGAAAAATCGTCAAGGACTTCGAGAAAGCTATAGAGGCTAGGGAAAGAGGTCTCGACCGGCTACGGGCTGAGAAACGTGCCTTGGAAAGCTACGAGCGGGGGACTTGATGCAGACGTGGAATCCGGAACTCTATTAGGATGGATTTGGGTCATTGTAGTGCCTTCAACTGCTCTTCTAGTTTTCGCATCCTTTCAGCCAACTCACGGGCTGAGTCTGCCTGTTTGTCAGGCACAAATAATCCACTATCCTTAAGATACTGTGTGTACTTCTCCGAACTTTCCACTCGCCGATTGACCTCCTGTGCGAGTTCTCTATTTTCACCGTCTTCAAAAAATCGAGGGACCACTTCTTGCTTAGGTGCCGCAAAGAGTCTAGGATACAAGGTCCGATAAAAGATAGCAATCAGTTGGGAATGATGGCGTAGCAGCTCAGCGATGGGTAGTGTTACACGGTTCAGCAGTTCGAGATCCCATTCCTTTGAAAGCTGCCGGCAGGCGTCTGACGTGTCCGCTTTAGTTAGAAGCACCTTGTGGAAGTGAGCAAACTCAGCGCGGTACTCATTCCCAGTCACAAGGTGCGGTTCGTGCCCTGCGATCCAAGAAGGTGGTGTGAAAAGTTGTCTGGGGATAGAGCCTGTCCACTCCCAATCGATGACAGAAAGGATGTTTAAATCATCATCCACGATGATATTAGGCCATCTCAAGTCTAAATGAGACAGAACAAACGGTCCATTCGCCCAGCAGGGATCAATGAACTCGGAGAGTTCTTTCTTCAAATGCTCGAGTGCAAAACCCTCCAGCCGGGCAGTCTCCAGGGACTGTTCGCTCATTGGTAACCGGTATGCTTCTGTCATGACACGGAATTGATGGAGGATAAAGTCGGTCGCAGAGGTGAACGCGGCCTGAGGAGCAACAAGTCCGCGTCCTTGGACTTGCATCTCGTTAATGTGTATAGAAGAAAAGGGTCCCATGACGGGCTCATTGCCCCCACTCGGATCTGGCATCAGGGACCCTGCAGTGGAGAATTCAAGCTGACGCATCTGAGCGAGGATATCAATGAGTTGAGAATAGAAGTGATCGCGCCGTTCCCGGGTATCTGATACCAAGGACTGGACATTGAGCGACTGGCCAGGCACGTAGTCCATGATAAGGTATGCCTGCGTCGTAGACGGATCTTCAGTCAAGGTTTCGCCCCGGCCGAACCCGTGGACACGGGGTATAGGGACCGTAGTCTTGCTTTGAATGTAACTGGACATGACACGTCAGTCATCATGAGAGCAACTTAGGTATCGTGAGTTGATTTACCGCATAGTAGTCACCTCGCCCTGCAGCTTGGCCCAAACGTCATGAATGGCAGATCCGATTGGAACCCGCACAACCCACCGCATGCCATCGTCAAGAAACTCGACAAAGAAGCAAACATTGAAGCTGCCGTTGCTGCGGTCGAAGGCTCGACATGGCTTCCCATCGTTATGGCGGGACGCAAGAGTGCAAATGGCATTCTCTTTAATAGAATCGATAAATTCCTGCTTCCTTGCATCTCGTTGTTCGTCTGTCAGAGGGTAGAGGTGTTGGGTTGAGCTGCAACAGTGGAATTGTTGCGCGGAGCTAATCAACCGCAGGGTCGCGTTCCACGCAGCGGCTAACTTGCTAAAAAAGAATGTAATCCACGATACCGAAGGTAAATGGTTGATTATACTAAACATTTCTAAATACCCCAAGTAGTTGATGAATGATGAACAAATAAGTAGATTTGGGCCATTGTGGCCAAGTATAAGCGAGAGGTGCTGAAAACACTCATCCCCTATTCGGCTAATCCAAGGATGAATGTTCCTTAGCCACCGCCTCGGATTTTTATTAGTCATACTCGATTATTCGTGGAGGAGAGGTGTTTGATCCTCCCCGTCATCGCGATGAAGATATACTTGAAAATACTATTTGCATCTGACGCCAGTCATAGTCGTGTGCTTCGAGGCGATCATTTTACGATAATAACAAGGTTTCTTTAACTCCTCGATACGAAGGAAGAAAATTTTAAAAAAACGAATAACGAAATCTACCTTGAAATTCCCCAATATGCAAGGTTGACAATATCCTCCCCCGAAGATATACTCATGTCCCGATAAGGTTGCTTTATTGATTTATTCAGCAAAAGCAAGTTCAACTGAATATGTATACAATTACCAGTCCAGGACTATGGATAACCCGGTATTCAACTACTGATGTTGATTTTAGCTACAAGCTCGGCAACTGAGCCGGCACCACGTGTCAGGAAAGGTCGCTGACGCGGCAACTCACCCTTTGATGTTCGGCTTGTACAAAGAGAAGCGTGCTGTCACCTTCTCGCTTAGCCCAGAGCCCCAGAGACTGGGGTATTTTACCAAGTAAGAGAGGAGAATATAGTAGCAATATACTCCGGCTGAATCCCGAATCCAGACTCACCCTTAGACAGGACACTCCGGAAATGTGATTTAAGAGCAACTACCGATGCTGAACGATATCTTACTAAGATCACATCAATCTTTGACAGCAGCATCTATGTCACATTTTCGACAGAGGAAAATAATAATGGTCATCTTGATTTTGAGGCCCGATGATGAAACTTGCTCCGTGAACGATTAAATCATAGAAACCTAACTACACTTTGATGAATCGTATTGTCCAGCGAGCTCGTATGCCCACACAGTCTAGATAAAGAGCTTAATGATGTGAAAAGAAAAGAAAATCGAGCGTCATTTACTCGTATACATAGCAGAAAGGACCAGGTCCATCAACAGAGCTAAGGAGATCCCTGATGGGGTAGACGACATCCGCAACGACGCCCAAGTCAACGGGGTCATCAAGGGTCTGCGCCCTACCGCCGCCCATCATGCTCGTACCACCTTCCATAGCCATCCTCCTAGCCTCGTAATCTTGAGATTGCCAGATGGTCCAAATACGGTCGATCATCGCGTGGTGGAGCCAGAACGAGGGCTCGTTGGGCGAGATGTAGAAGTCACCGCCGGGGTCGCCAGCCACGGTGAAATGGCCCACGCCGTGGACGCCGGAGCCGCCCTGCATGAAGTTCTGGAAGGCTAGGATCTTGTCGTAGTTAGTGATGCTCTTGACGATATCTTCGGTCTTGCCGAAATTCATGGCCAGGGTGTTGGTGATATCGCGACGAAGGCAGCGGGGGTTGCTTCCGTAGCCGTTCGCTTGAGGGTTGCGTGCGGGAGCCGGCTGGACGACGGGAGACATGGGGCCGAGGGTAACGACCATACTACAAATAGAGTGTGAGCGCTGAGATTCCTTCGTTTCCTCTCAAACCTTCCTCATGCTGGGGTGGGCCGGGGGACTTACTCCTTGAAGGGACCAGAGTCGATGCAACCACCACCGTTACCGCCACCGCCAAAGCCAAAACCACCACCGCCGCCGCCGAAGCCACCACCACCACCGAAACCACCGCCGCCGCCAAACCCGCCTCCAGCACCACCGCCGGGCATTCCAGGCATTTCCATCTGACGCTTATGTCTGTCGAGGCGAGTATTTCGCTTTCTAGCCACAGGGGCACCGTTTCCGCCGAGCGAGGTGTCGCTGCCGTCGAAAATGGGGGAGGCAAGGGGATCCTCGGCCCAACGACCGTAGTCCCAGTACTGCAAGTATGTTAGAGATTAACACTGTGGATTGGAGGGAAAATGTGTTGGCTTACTGGCTGCGTTCCGTTGTAGCCGCACTCGGTCCTCATGACGTTCTCCCACGCCCAGACGTAGTAGCGGTGCCATACGAGGAAGTTACCCTAGACGGCGGCGTTAGAAACAAGGTGGGTGCGAAATGGAGAGAGGGTAAATTGTCGAGATAGAGGGACGTACTGTTCCGTGGATGGATAGGGTTTGGTTCATGTGTACTACGACGAAGTCATCGTAGCGGTTCTTGGCACCGGGGAAGAGCTCAGGATCGAGCTTAGAGGGGGAGTCCAGAAGGCAGAGAACGCCGTCAATGTAAGCCTTGCGTTCTTCTTTGGAAATGTCGCCCCTAGGATGATCGTTAATGAATACAGCCCCGCATTTGCGCCTTCTCGGGGCAATGACATGGAGTTGACGGATTCCCGATCCGCCTTGGTACCGCTTGTAGATAAAACATACCATTCTCTTCGGACCTTCAGCTTGTCTTTGCTACACGTCGTAGACTTCTCCATTGCGGCATCGAGAGCCGGCCGACCCTTGTTCTCCAAATCGTTGACGGCATCGGCCGCAACGAAGCCCGCCAGCGCCGCGGAGGCGATGGCCTTGATAAGACGCATTGTCTTTTCGTTTCCCTTTGTGTCCTGTAGGATACAAACTACTGGGTTCCTTTTAAGAAAGCAGCTGAAAGGAACTCTGAGAGGACTAAGGAAATCCGCTGCCTCTTCATTTCCAAGGCACGAGAGAAGGAAGTGGGTAAAATGGGGACGCGGTGGTTCCTTTTATAAAACGGGCCCTGGACCAGAAAGCTACAAGGGACCGAAATTAATACAGGCTGTCAAAATCGGATTTCACTTTAAAGTTGGGATCAATTTTGGTTACGTTCTCCCGCAGGCTGTCAGGGTGCTTCTTGGTGGGTAATGACGAGCGTAGCTACTCAGTCCGATCATCCCGTTTTTCAAGGTCAAGGGTGTATGGCAAAGAGTAACCAATCAAGTGTAGTATTATTTTTTTTTTCCCTTCTATTCGAAGGGCGTGCGGAAATCCTGGCCGGGCAAGATTCCGGACTCCCTTCTATCATACAGTACTTACTACGTGTAGGGTGAAGAGAATAGGCGGAATAAAACAATATTGAGATACTGCTTGCTTAACTTGCTGTCCGCTACAGATATCGCCTGCGCTCCTAGGTTGTAAGATGTCGGCTGCCTGTCAAATAAAAAGGCTTGTTTGATTCGTTCCGTCTCACTGGGGTCTGGGCCCGGTGTTGAGAAGTTGCTTTCTTCCGTTGGGGAAACGCCACAGCACCGCACGCAAGGACTCTGTGGAGGAGAACATACAGACAAGAGAAAGGAGAGGGAGAAAAAAATCCAAATCAAATATATTGGTTTGCGGGGTAGATTGGAGCCCACACAAGAACCAAACACCTTCGAGTGGCCAAAAGCAGGTCTCTTGTCAGTATAAAGCAGTTAATAATAAATAAGATCCAAGTACCTCCCCGTTTCCCGGCTGAATTACTCTTAGCTTACGCGGCCAGTGGTCGCGCACTTTATCCCAAAATCACACCTGCATGGGTCTACAGTGATGTTTCCGAACAGCCGAGATGGGCCAGGAAAGGAGAGAAAATGGAGTCAGGGTGGGATAGATCATGGAAGACTTGGGGTGGACCAAACGCGTGGCTGGCATTATAAATTGCGAGCCAGATATCGGTGATATTAGGAGAGCTGTCACCAGTCCTTTGGATATTAACCTTAATCTCCATGGGAGTGTTTCGGATGTCGCGATGGGAAATTTTGACAACAGTTCTTGAGATTAGAGGAAAAGAGAACGAAAGAAACGGTGAATGGCCACCATGGTAATCCATTTTCCAACGCTCACTAGTGGCTTACTTCAAGGTTCGTTACCTACCGAGGCCGCATCCAACGATGACGCTCGCTCCATATCCGAGACCAGCCGACCATAGCAGTCCAAGCCCTTTGAATTAATCCTCCGCCCTGAATTCTCAGCCCAGGGGCGGGCGACGGGGATACGGAAGTCGTGGGCCCGTTATGAAGAGCCACGAGGGCTAGATCAAGGCGTATTTACCTCCTTCATAAACCCATGAGCTTTATTTCCTACGCTGCCTATGTTGTCAACTGTGGCCGGCCCTGATATAGCGTAGATTGTATTACATCAATGATTCCCGCCCAAGGGATCCGGGGAAGTCCTCCGGCGATCGCAGACGTTCGCGGATCCGAGAAACACACGGATCCTAGCGACCAAGAAGATGCCAAGCATTTTACCCGCTCATTCCTATCTTATCCTAAACATAATTAGTGGAGGGATGGGAAATATTGTGGATGGGTCATTTGAGGTGGGTGGGCATTCCAGGCGTTTGAATCAGTAATTCTTCAATGTTAATGGAAGCCCAGATCCTGTCTCCTCCATCACCTCAATCTCCCATGGTCGTAAAGATTGAGCTCGAATTCATGGCCGCGCCCACTATGTTTGATGGGCCTCCTATCATCAATATATCGAAGATTAGATGTTGCCTCCTCAAGTTCGACCCAAGTCACGGGAGAGAGATGCACGCGGGCACTGGCCACTATCCCGCATGTTGCAGACTACCCACCACTATACTGCCTGGTCGATTTTATAATTATGGTAGATCAACAATATCAACGGTAGATGTGGCGTGACGACAGAGTCTTCGCCGATATACAGGATTCGAAGTGACTGCTCCGCGGAGTAGATTGCCACCCAAGAGCATACACCATAGTGCATGCAGCTGCCAACCAGCGTGAAAGGACCAGGTATTGCCACCAAATCTAATATTCGGTGACATTCAACCTAGCCGATATTACTCGCATGCGGTCTCCCAGAAAGTCCCTGGTGTTTAACGCTCTTTCCAAGTGAGCCGCACCCCATATCCTAGTCTTGACACCCTCTTTGTTCATCGTCTCTATCCCAGACCTGGTGAGACAATGACAGCTTCTTCCGTTGAGATTGATGTGACACCAAGTGTGGAGTCGGCAAGAATCAGCCGGTAGCCCTCCCTTCGGGTCCATTCTTCCCCAGACAACCTATCTGAGAGGCATCAGATCAAAAATTACTATTTTGCTAGGTATTCGACCCTCAAGATACCCGGAAATTGTCAACGGGGACTTCTAGAGGCCGAGAATTCAAGATATCTGCTGATTTAACTCACTCATAATTGCTCAAGTCTCGAGCCAAGACGGCCAAGACTCCAGCCGAGAACCCGACCCTCCATTATTCTTTTCTCTAGGTGATATCATCAATTGATCTTCCCAAATGCGTGGGGTTCAATGTTGGTTGTTTCTTCTCTGGCACGGTCGACTGCTAGTTTGTCGAACTGAGGTTAGGAGTCACTTATCGGTTAACGGCCGAGATTAGGGCGGGGCATTTGCTGACCCATATCTAGCTCTTTTCCTACAACTCGTAAAGAGTAGCCTCCGTCTAAGCTTTCGAAATACCAGAGTTATAAACATATAGAAGCCCAGTGAGTCGGCGGGACTAAGTGTGTGGGCGTAGACGCACCTAAGGTATAAGATACGCCAGATTGAGTATTTAGCCTCTCAAAACAGTAACAGCGAGTGGCCAGGGGGAACTTCTAGAGAGAGTCAAAGAACGTACTTGACTGAATTGCGAATAATGTAAGATAATCTATGACCGTAGTCATGCGGTACCCTTCGTCACGACGTTTCATCATAAACTCCATTGTCCCGGTTGCAGCCTGACCGGTTTCGTGCTGACTCCCCCCAACACAGAGACGAGTCGCATTTTCCTCATTTGTTCGTCTGGCTCATATGTTGGCAGCCAGATCTTTAGAGACCCTGGATATATTGCATCACAGGTTGCAGATAAGCTCGAAAGAGTCATGTTATCCTCTTTCTGAAGGGAACGATGCAATAGATCCGGAGATTGGTTCTGGATTGGCGAAGAGTCCTGCTCCACAGAAGATTCATGGCCGAGCCGATAGATCAGAGTCCATCCTTCTTCGACCGTTTCTTTTGTTCGTTCACAAAGAGAATCTGGACGTGGCTAAGGCTCGGCGTATTGACTCCCTTAAAGGCTTTGGTGGCGAGTAGTGATAGCAACCTTGAATCATCCATCTAGAATCTTTTCTGGGAGAGGGGAGGGTGCCCGCACATTCGCCCAAGAAGCCGCAGCATCAAACATGGTTTTGCACGAGTCGTATGAATCCTCGGGTGGTAGAATTGATTCGTTTGGTGCGTTGCTTCTTCTGCCATAGCGCGTACATGATTCTACAACCTCGCTCGTGATATAAAACTGCGATCACATTCATTCGCACCTGCCCCTGGGGCTTTTTTCGGCTCACTAGTAACTTCTAGTCCCAAGCTCACGATCTTGAGCTACAAGGGGTTCGAGCTACTTTGGAAAATGGAAGCTAACGTCCTTCATATCTGCTCCTTCGAGAACCCTGGGCTAACTTGCCCTTCTGTCATATGTATGGAGGCGAGTACGATGGGAGAATTGCAGCGGGAGAAGAAAGGATACAAGGTCACGTCCGACCGTAAGATAGAATAAGTTACGCGTGGAATGAGCTCCTAAACGCATTTTGGGTGACGGAAGTCCCCGATTGACATCGCAGCTCTTCTTTTGGTGAAGGCGGCTTGGCAAAGTATCTGAGATGAGAGGTAGGGACTCTCCAACGAGAATATAACGCGACGCGACGAAAAGAGTCCGATTTGAGAGAAGTGCACGGGGAATGTAATGCCACATAATACCAGAAGAGTGTACATACATATCCAACCAAGCGTTTCTACCACTAGACACCTAGCCACTCGGTGCCTGGAGCCTAACGTGGTCGTGTGCCGAATGGTTCTAGCGAGTAACCTCTCACCACGTAAAATGCCAAGTGGGGAACAGGTGGCTCGCCCTTTGTAAACCCAAAGCCACTGAAAACAGACAACATTGAATGGTTGTTGGGCAGTCTTCATCTTAAGGCGAGTCTCTCTGAAGCGGTGAGATTAGGTTGGGTTTTTCGGGTATACGTAATAATTGCTGCCCTATGGTGGCGGACGGAGTAAACTAAAATCGAGCATTGAAGCCCTGAAAAGAGCGAAACAAAAAGAAGAAAAAGAAACGAAAAAGAAAAGAAGCTTCCTATATCATTGCTCTTTGTATATTACCTTGAGTTAGATTTCTCGGTTGCAGAACAGCACGATGGTGCACTTGCAAACACAAACGAGCCTGCCCATGTCGGAAGAGGGCGCCGAGACTCCTCCACCGGCGGATCGGGAACAAGCCCAACCCCCCAGCAGCTCCGATAATGACGAGGACCGCCAGTCCCGGCCCGAAACGGCGGAGGATTCATCGTCTACGGTTGATCCTGACCGTGTCATCTGCGAGGGCTGTGAAAACGATGGTGAGAAATACTGCGGTAAATGTCGACAGATTCTCTGCACCGAGTGTTGGGCCGGATTGCCGTTGCACCGTCGGAACGACCCACGTCATCCGGTTATCCCGTACGAGCAATAGTAAGAACACACGATTCTTTTTACAACCTCCTGTCGTCGTCTTTTTTTTTCGCTTTTTATTCCTCATTTCCTTTTCAATCCCCTCCTGCAAGCGTTTCTAACTCTGACTTTAAAATGAAACTAGCAAGCTATTCAAGGATGCAATAGACCCTTCCTGGACAGAGGAGCAGTGGATGCATCACCACAAGCAAGACTTATTCACCCTCTGGTTTTCCGTTGACCGCCAGCAGGATGGTAAACTTGGGCTCGAGGAGTATCCTCGACTCAAACAGCTCTCTGTTCAACATCGACGCGAGCTATCCTTCCAGGCAGAATGCTACGCGCAGGTTGCATCCTTCATCGGTGACACCCGCGCGGGCAAGAGCACACTGATTCGCTCGTTGATGCAGCGACCATGGGACATCGAGAGTCTCAAATCAATAGCAGCATCTTCTGTGATGCTCCCGATCGTTGGTCGCGACGTCTCGCAACCGACTTCGGGAGATGTGCATCTTTACAGGGCACCGCATGTGGACGCTACCCAGCCGTGGATGCTACTACTATACGCAGACAGTGAGGGATTCTACGACGGCAGCAAACCATCAGCGGCAAAGGTGGCCAAGGACAGTGTATCCGCCCAACTTGCCAGAGCGAAGGCTGACAAGAAACCCGAGCCAGCGGACTGGATGGAGGAGCTCTTCTCATTTTTCAAGCCTGGACCTCAAAGACTCCTGAGCTCCTGGGGCAACAGACAGAATGCGGTCAAAGAATTATTTCCGCGCCTTCTGTACAACTTCTCCGACGTTATCGTGTACACTATGCCTTCCTCGTCGGTGCAAAAAATCGAGGCCGTCTTGGTCAAGCTCGTCGAGTGGGCGCAGAACTCGAGGGAGACCGCAGTGAACCGAGTTGTCCTACCGCACCTCATCGTCGTGCTCAACCGATCCCCAGCCACCTCAACCGATTGGGATGCAGTTGAAACCACGAAGAGGATTCTCACGCAGCATAAATCAGCCGCCGAAAGTAACCGAGTCCTGAGAACATATCGGCGACTCTTCAGTCAAGTGAAAGGTTCCAACATCGAGAATTTTTCCCAGTTGCTGCGATGCTGCTACTCCTCGGTGCAGTTCATCCGAGTTCCAGAGACGGCGAACCCGACCTTGTTCTCGCATCAACTACAACGTCTGGACTCGATGATTAGAGATGCCGCATGCGAGGCCGAGAAAACGAAGACGAAAGCGAATTTCCTCCTGCCAACAAGCATTCACAACCGAATGGTTTCGATGGCCTTCGACCACTACAAAGACCGCGAAGACCAGCCGTTTGATTTTCTGGAGAGCCTATTCATTCACAGCTCGTTGAGCGAGGGTCTCTCTAGGGGTTTCTTTGAGCTGCTCAAGGCAGCCGAAAAGGCCAACAGGATGTCCGCAGCCGACATCCCGTTATCTGGACTGGACTTCTGCTCCGCTATCACTCCCGTTATTTGCTCTACAGTGGCGGTCGACGCCTGCCGGTCAAGCACCAAGTATCCTGGTCGATTGCAGGATATTTATAAAGGCAGTACCATGGATTTTCTGCATGCCAAACCCCAGGCTGGTGGCGCGACTAAAACGGCGGTGACCTATCAGAAACAGGTCGCTGAAGCTGTTGATAGCCTTTTCGATCGCGTTTGCGAGTGCGATTTTATCGGCCCGAAGGGACAGAGATGCGTCACCGCCCGCCTGGCGCATGACAACACGTACTTGCACCAGGACAAAGCCGGTAAAGTCTTCTCCTACGGCACGTTCCAATCCGAATTCGTCGACCAGTTGATGATGCGCTGGAACGACGAGATTGACGAGTCCCTGCGGATGCTGGACGAGTTGCAAGGCACATCCAATGCCGTCTTGAAGCCCGGACGGGAATCTGAGAGCGAAGCGCGGTACATGGTGTTTTGGGCCGCGCACTGCGCTAACCTTCAAGAGCTCTACAGCGTCATCCCGGGACTAGAGGTACGCACCATCGAGGCGTGTTCCTGGTGCCTGCGGGGTGACATATCTCTCTGGCCGCTGAGCTGCGGACACAGGATCTGCTGGCAGTGTGCCCAGTTGCTAGGAGACCCTGTGACTAGCGTTACCCAGGGGGAAGTGGTTGGCGTACGAAGCTGTGACCTTCATCGAGATGGACAGCAGTTTAAGACGTGCGAGTACATTGCGAAAGGAAAAGACGGAGGGGTTATACGGAGAGACCCAGCTGGCGAGAAGAAACGTATGAGATAAATTGTATATCTGATGGCATTGACTGAAGGATTGGAAAGAAGAATACGAGGCCGCGGCTTGATTCTATCACTTGTAAGGTATAAGAGATGAACCTTGGATTTCTGAATTAGAACTTGGGAATGGGAAGACTGTACTAGAAAGGTTGAAAGACAAAACTGATCATACAACGTTGAATTTAGACCAACTGCTAAACTTAATGACTTCGTACTTGATTCAAGATCTTAGAGCAAGGAAGGAAAAGAAAAACGACGGCTTTTTGCAACCTCTCCCCCTGACCCGGGGGGATCAACTTCCAACCTATCAAGCTCGTGTCCAGTTAGTTCTTCGTCTAGTGAACCACCTGTTTCTCATGTCACTATAGCGTGCCTTTTACAATTGGCCCGAAATATCTGGTAACTGGTTAACATCATACAGAGGTAGATAAAGGCCTAAGACGGGGGAGTGTTCTTGATCTTGAAACTTGAAACTATCAAATGTATATAATGATTATTTCGGGCTCTATCAGTTGATGAGTGTTCCATTTTTACTGTTTCTAAGTCAACTTCTACTAGCTTTTACTTTGATATACTTGACGTTTCTTCAAACCGCTGAGGCAAAAGAGATCGAATTTCTGCGCAAGATAATAGAATAATCAATTTAGTTGTGTCGATCAAACATAAAACTTTTTCACAAAAGCCCTCGACTGTAGCCCGGGCGTTATTTCTGACAAGTAGCCGCCATGAATGCAAAATCCCAGGATTCCAATATTAGTCCTCCAAAACGAGCGAATATAAAGAGCGCGAGCATGAAAGAAATGAACAGAATTCAGACGACCACCCTCAAAAACAGGAAGAACTTAGGGGACCAAAACAGTCAGTTCGTAGGTCTTGCCAGCTTGGATATTAGTGACCCTAGCGCCAGGGAGGACTTCGTTGCCACGGAGGACCCGCACTTCGTTGACGTCACCAGACCGCTGAACGTCGAAATTGAACGTGGCTCCGCGGAAGCTTCGGCTAATCTTCATGCCGTCCCAATCCTCGGGCAGCTGCGGCTGGATGCAGAGGCCCTGGGCATCGCCCTTGAGACCACAGAGACCCTCGAGGACAACTCTGTAGACCCACGACACGGTGCCGGTGTTGAACAGATGGCTCGACCGGCCGGCAGTGCGGGGGAACTCACGCCAGGCGCCACGGTAGTAGTTGGGGATGTAGATTGGCAACTGTCCCCTCTGGATATAATCCTCCTCGGAAGGGCCGGGAATTAGTAGTCGGAGCAGCTCGAAGGCTCGATCAGTCTCTCCAACGCTATACAAACTGTGAATGTAAAATACAGCGGCATGATTATACACGGCGCCGTTCTCCGCGGAGCCGGCGTGTTTCTGCGTGACGCGTCCGACATCCTCACGCATGCCCAGGTAGGCCGGGGCAAACATGACGATACCGTAGGGAGTGTACATCTGCTTCTCGATCTCTTTGAACATCTTGGCGCGCTGCTCGGGGCTCGCCGCGCCGCCGAGGATGGAGAAGGATTGAGGGTTCAGCCAGATGCGGCCCTGGGTATCTTTCTTGATGCCGAACTTGACATTGTCGTCGGTGATGCCGCGGCCGTACCAGTCGCCGTCCCAGAGATGCTTGTTGGCGGCGGCGTTGACCTCGTCTGCTCCGGATCGGTAACGCGAGGCGAGCTTCTCATTTCCTTGGTGCTCGCAGATTCCGGCCCAGATCTTGAGAGCGTAGCCGGTGGCGACGGTGAGCCAGCCCGATACGCCCTTGCCCTTGTAGCCCACCATGTTGAGGGGGTCGCACCAGTCACCTTGGGCGATGTAGCTCAGGCCACGCTCGTCGCGCTCAGAAAGGAGCCAGTCCATAGCGCGGCTGAAGCGTTCGAAAACGGTGTAGTTGTCGCCGTTCTCAGTCTTGACTCGCTGGTTGAGGAAGGCATAGTCTCCGGTCTCGGAGAGGTAGACCTCGAGGGTAAGAGGAAGCCAGACGCAGTGGTCAGTGTGGGGAACTTGGTTAATGTACTTGAGCTCTGCTCCTTCGACCAAGATGATCCCATCGGGCATGGCCCCGGTTGCCTCCTGCTGGGAAAGCGCGGTGAGGAAGGCTTTACGGGCGACGTCGGGCTTGATGTAGTTCATGCCCATGTTGTCTTGGAGGTAATTGCGCGTTTGCGGGTCGGTTGTCAGCCGGTTGACGTCGCCGTGGTAGTAAACCTGACGGGGAAGCCAGTTATTGACGTAGTTATCGAAATCCGGGTCTGGGGTCTCGATCTGGAGACACCCCCGGCCTCGCTCAATATAGGCTGCATATTCCCGGGCTGAGCGCTCAAAGGCGGCCTTGCTCAAATACCGCTCTTTCATGGAGCGTATCTCAGCGTCATCATAGGCAGGACCAAAAATGAAGCGGAATTCACGCTGCTCGCCCGGCTTGAGCGACAAACGGTACTGTACCACGGCAACAGGCGTCTCGTATCGAGCATCTCCGCGGGACAACTCGGAGTCTTGCAATGCGGAGGGGGCATGCAGACCACCCTCGCCCTCGAAGGCCTGGTGCATGGTTTCCCACGAAGTGGGTTTCGTCTCGCACATGAGATAAGTCTTGTCCTTGAGATACTTGTTTTTCCAGTAGTCAGCGATCTTTTGGTACGGCGTCACACAGCTGGCCACAACGCCGCCGAGGTCCTCGCGGTACTCGGCCGATTGGTTCATCCACGACATGCACCCTATGGTGAAATAAGGGTAAACGCTGACGTGGCGCTGGCGACCGGACATGTTTGTGACCTTGACGGTCCAGAGCTCAGTGACATCGTGGGTGGGGAGGCCAAGTGTCATCTCCACCCGGATGCCAAGATGCTCCGTGGTCCACCGAATGTCGCTCTGGCCGGCGGAGAAGACGAATCGCTCCACGGGCCCGCGAACGGGCTCATACGGGGCCGAGAAGATTTGGTCCGTGGCCTCGTCTTTGACGTAGACGAAGCGGCCCGGATGGTGAGCGTAGTAATTCTGCTCCGGCTGCATGAACGTTTTGGCCTCGAGATTGGGGGCGTAGGAGTATTTGGCGGGCTCTGGTTGCATGAATTGGGCGGTGGCGTATCCGCGACAGGTGGCCTGGATCATCATGCCCTGGTTCCAGAGGAAGGCTCCGGCCTTTGGCATGGCCGTAGGGCTGGTGAGTTCATACCGCCGACCATCGTCGGCGGGCTGTAAAAGGGGCATTCGCGTCATATTGGCAATAGGGGTATACGGATGTAAGGGGGAAAAGGGGGTAAGCTGGAAGGGAAAATTAGACTTGGCGATGGTGGTGGTGGCGTGGATAGAGAGTATCTGGATGGACAGAAGAAATTGATGGTTTTGTTACTATTTTAGTAGATCTAGATGAGAATGAGAGACCATCGCACATCTTCAACATGTAAAATTGTTGAGGGAATAGAAGGCGTGGTCGAATGCATGGAACAAATCAATCCCTGTTCTTGCGTTGGGTGAGAGTGAGAAGAGAGAGAGTAAGTAATACTTCGTTCGTACAGTGCTCTGACTGATGAGCTCCTTCCTTGTTCCCTGCAAAAGAAAAAAGGAAACAACCTGACTGCGTCACCGACGGAGAAAGAGTTCTTCCGTACCGGTACAGTGGTCTGCCCAGTGGTATATTTACTTGTACTTCATCTATTCTCTTGGTCCGTTTGCATTTGAGCTTCGTATTTGTCGGAGCTCGCATGTTGTGTGATGTACGAAACCGGTTCTTCGAGATTAAAGCGCATCACCTGCAGGACTTGGGCTGGGCACTTGGGGCTTGGGGCTAGCGGCAGACAAAAGCTGAAAGGGAACATGGAAGTACCTGAGCAAATCTGGTACGGATTTTCGTGGCAAAGACTGCCGAAACCCATGCAAGGATCCTTGGCGCTGCAAATGCAGAATGCAGCCATCACGTGGGGGCGGGTTTGCTTTACCGTCTCGCCTCGCCCTCGCCTTGCCTCGTTTGCTCTCCATCCATAGCCACACCGGTTTTTGATTTGTACTGAGGCACCTTCTTTCTTGGGTCTGCAGTGCTGCATATGGATGGTCGGTCTAGCTGCTTTGACCGTCTAGTACTGCTCATACTACGTGTAGACTCACCAATCGCGGATGGCAAATATCAGATTTCGGTACATCAAATCGGATTGGGTCTGGATCGTACCAATTGACAACGGATCTCCGTTGGAATCCCAAGCACGGGGATTTCTGAAGCACCTCGTGCAGTAACTCGGACGTCTGGCAATTATGCCACTGGACCATCCCGTCCACCACACCGGCGTGATCTCGGCCGTGAAACGGTTACATGCCCCAGCGGTGCATCCCCGCACTCCCCGCTTAACGGAGATCACGGTTCAAATGCGGTTCAAAGTTTGGATGGTGACGTCGGAGAGTAGTAAGAAATGGAGAGATGGACATTTTAAGCTATGCACTAAGGGCAATGGAGAATTTAATTCTTTATTTTTCCAAGCTACTCATGGAGTTGACTCCATCGATCCCAACACTCTGGTGGGGGGCACCTTGTGCTAAAGTCAGATTGGGTTTAGGGCATATGTCAGCCCTAGAATAGCGCGCTGCAGCCGTCCCAGTGTGCATGAAGCCCCCCTGCAAGCCCCGTTCTCAACATCCTCAAAGTGTGCTGGCGCGTTGGCATGTTGCCAGCTGGCGACCAGTAGGAAGCCGTCATGTGACACTAATGCCCAACTAACGGAAACCAGGGCCGATATTGCAGAGCCAATCTTTGGGCAGGATATGGACAGAACAAGAATGACCAATTGGTGCTTGTCAAAAATCGTGAGAGTCGGAAAGGAGTGCGGTGCGGCGCCACCGCCTCTTTGTCTGTCCGTGGGATGTAGTTTACCGCCTTCGCATGGTATTTTTCTCGCTTCGGCACTTCCGATCTGGGTTGGCATCGCTCCACCCTCCGGCATGGAAGTTGTCTGAAATCAGGCACACTTGACCGGCGCCGAAGAGCCCCAGTCGACGGTTTTCGGGAATTGACCGCGGGCCGGGGATAATAAATTGATCGTTTGACCCACCGCGTGATGTGACGTTGGCATTGCTGGACATTGAGGCAGCCGTGAATGTAGATACATCACTTCTTGTCGACAGAAAAAAGTGGGAGGGAAGGGCAGAGGGCAGTGAGAAGTGAAAGATTGGAATTTCTAAGAATTAAATACCGAGGTAATAACAATAATAACGGCAATCATCTCATAATGTCTAGTACCTACCACCCTTAAAGAGACATCGTGAGATAAACGCTAGGCTCAAGACACGGAGAAACAAATCCCTACACACAATTGTCACCAGCCGATCCTTGAGCTAGTGGACGCTATCGATTGATGTCTTGCTTCTAGGAAGAAACGAAATGAAATACTCTACAAGTTTCCTTTCGCATTTCCGCTTGTTTCACCTCAAGCCGCCACGCTGTTGTAGTGCAGAGATAAGAATAGAACAGTCGGTGAACAAATCCGGTCGAGATTGCGTCTGTGAAGCGTAATTCGAGATCACGATCACGAGCCTGAATCGTCAAATTATCTCGGATCCCAAGTTTTTCAACAACCCCTCTATAAGCATCGATGAGCGCGATCAAAATATATGTTCAGGTGATAATACCAGCATCGTCTGTTAATGTAGGCTGGATCGTCATCGTCGGGCATTTTTGTGTGCTTGTGAGGGATTGGTATAAAGTTCAGCAATCTCCCGTGTCAGCGCATCTTGTTCTCTGCGGAGGACATTTTCATCTATTAGAATCACGGGCAAATATCATGTAACGCCGCCGAAGACACTAACATAGATACCGATCTGAGGGAACATGATGTACCACGCACATGGTGGGTTCCAGACTTTTGGAGGTACTGAGCCCAACAGGCTAGCAATTCCCCCACTAGTGGTCTGGATTTTAATTCCATCGTTGGAGTGTTAGGTAATTAAAAGAGCTTCCGGTGACGATGGTGTTTGTAGCGGGACGGTAAACAGCACCGGCGGCCGGCATACTTCAACAGTGCTCGGAGACACTGGACATTACGAGACCACGTCTTGACTCTTTTCTCCCTCTCTTCGCAGACTGGGCGGGACACCCTGAGTAATAACTCGCCGACGCCGACTTTCCTCGCTGTATGATGTGTGTTGATAAAGACGGGCAGTGCCCCTATTCCATCGCGAGGTCATGTTATATATTCGATATCGTCTTTCCGAAGCTGGCGATGTACTTTCCCTTGCCATGATGCTACATTTGAAGGCAAGTGGGAGCCTTGGTGTTTCCTCGCACTTCGTGTCAGTAAGACCAACAGGAAAGCGGACATTGGCGGGAAGCCATGATGATGCCAGGATCAGAATGGCTAGGAGCTCCCGTATGCCTTCTGTCTATTGAACGTCGCACATATCAATCGCCTTTTAGGTAGTAAGGTTGAGCACGAAATAAGCTGATACTTAGGATATCGTTTCACTTGTGATCGACATGGCGGTTGTACACTAAGCCTTTCTCATCTACACATAGGATAAGGACTCCTACTATGGTGCAAAACACAATAAGAGGATGTTCAACGTTCCAACAGACCCGCCAGAATCCGGGTCTGATTGAACATTATCTTGGAAGCTGATTGGTTAGCTGGACTGGAGACTAAACCCGGTAGCTTCGAGTCTCGGCTTCTCGCCGTCGAGGAGTGAAACCACCGTTACTAGCCCACTCCGCACTCGCTGCGACAGTGCCATCTCCCTCACGAAAAGCATGGGGCATTCACAGCCGCTCCAATTATAGCGGGGCGTATATTGTGGAGTAGCATCTTCGCCGGTGCCAGCAGCTTGGGATCTGCCATGTGGACCATCGCGTGGCAAGTCGATGATCAAGTTATCCCGCAAACTCAACATTAGGTGACGGATGCAAATATTCTCGACCGAGCGCCGACGACAAATCAACGTTTCGGGACGGGTACGGCAGAGAATAAAACCTCGTGAGACGCAACGGGGGCGCAAATGACTTCCGTTTCTAGGAGGTTCATTCAGCATCGGATAGATATGATGGTCCAGTCCGAATTCTGACAGCTGTCAGCCCGGAATGGCGGCGCCGCAACGACGCTAGAGGCCTCGCAAACCCTGCTCTCTCAGAGAGAGGATATCCTGGCGGTTGCGTGCTCCATGTAGCACCTCAAATAGTCATATATGGATGGACTAATCGCTTTTTAAGTCGAGCGACTTTCTGACGAATCCATGTCCTCCCCTCCTACAGCATGTTCCATTCAAATGTTGTCTGCCGCATCTGGCCGTGTCTCTAACGTGACCTCAATGCAAGATCCACCAGTTCTTCAGCCGTCATCAATGCTTTAGATCTCAAAACGGATCTCTCGATTTCATCATGCACATGTCTCTTCAACTTCGTACGCCTACGGCTAAGGCTCCCTCGGAATTCCTGCAGGCCCTCGTTGATGACCGTCTCAGGTACATTCCGTGTTGAGCCCACTAGATTCAGCTGCATTTAAGCAATATGATCGCATAGCCGGGCGCGGATTTGGAAACACTTCTGCGTGCTTAATCATTAATATTCCGTAAAAAGTATCTGATCCGGGCTCAAACACCCTCTCTGTAGAAGCACCTTCATATTCTCGTCCATGTTTTGAAGGTCAACCGTAGCAGCATTAACCTGTTCTCTGTTATGTTATAGTCAAGTTAGGTAGTCTGTGAAGTTTATTGATCTGCCCAATTCTCTTTAGAGTCTGTCTGATTGACGGCATCATTCATCCCAACTAATTTGCCTGCCCTCTGCCGCGATCAGTCTGTCTCGGGTTGTTTTTGTACGGGACGATAATATTAACCAACAAACCTTTTCAACAATATTGAGCCCTAGATTCCTCTGCTAGCCATGGCACACTCGAAGTGATTTGGACCCTGAACCTCTTCGAACCTCGCATCAGCTTCTTATACTCCTCGATCTTAGAAACCCCGACGACCATGAGTTCTTCCACTGTCTCTGGGTCAATACCCTCCTTCCAGAGACTAATAACTCCATTTATTTGATTACCATCAATTCCCACCGACATCACGAGATTCGACTCGTCCCTAAGCTCCCATGAGGCCTCCCCAAACGGAACCATGCCTGTCGGTTTCCAATGCAAACAGCCGAGCCCGCCGGTGGACTCGTAATCCCCATCAATTGCCTTGATAGCAACTTCACGGTCGCGTTGTGGGAATACAATTTCGACCTTGGATGACTGAAAGCCGATTGTAGCCACTTCCCTGCCTCCATCGACAGGTGATGTGACATTGCACTTATATGCAAAGGATCCGAGTACGGCATGTTGTTTTATTTCGTAGCGTGGGATCTTATCGCCCATTACACCCATGATCCGCCGGCGGGCCAGAAGCACGGTGTAGTGCATTTGTAAAGCGGGTTGCTCGTTGCTGCGTCGTGGGTCCGGGGTTGCGTCCCTACGGACGATGTGTTTTTCGAGCCAGGCGGGGGCCATTATGGGAGGAAATGGTTGGAAATCAATGAATCAAAATTTTCGTAAGAGGTTGAGAAGGTATTGAGTAGCTCATGGCCTGTCAATTAAGAGAGGGAATGGGGAAGGAATTGGATGCTCTAGCACTCGTCCTTTAAAGAGACTGGACATAGTGAAAAGGGGGCTGGGTGTTCACCATTTAATGGTCAACAAATATTAGAGGCCCCAATTTCGTCGCATCAGTTGTGTTTCCCTCACCGAATCGCATCACCATTACCTTGCATTTCTCGCCTATTTCTATCAATATCTGACCCTGGCTGGCTTAGGCCATTGAACAACCCTTGTAGGCCTTAGCCTGTTATCGCAGGCATCAATTTCTTGGGAAGAGGGGAAATAAGTGCCTTTAAACTTAACGAAGGGTCAGGCTGGATATTCGGGCATGCTGGTCAGGTATCCGCCCCATATGAAGATCAGTATAATTAAGATCCCTCTTAAAGTCCTATTAATATTTTAGAGTATTAGAAATCTAGTCGTCGTCGTTTCCCGATCAAGATTTATGATTCAGTTGTTGGCAGCTGATAACCGAATTAGACGTCGAAGAAATTCGGAGTGCAGCTTACCTACATTAGCGTCAGTAAGACGCAAGAACAGCAGGAATCAACAGAGGCAAGATGGCGGAGTGGTTAACGCGTTGGCCTGCTACCAGTAGTGAGCCAATCCCTTCGGGGGCGTGAGTTCGAATCTCACTCTTGTCGGTTTTCCTTTTGGTTGGGAACAATTTCTTTGCGTCTTTCTCTCCCGTTCCTTTCCACATCACACCAAGCTCTCTCTTCTTCCCTTCTAAATTTCTTTTTTTGCCTTCTCTTTTCTCTTCTCTATTTATTGTTAGTATATTTCGGAATGTATCTTGTAGACCCTGACGGGCCTGAAATTAATTACGTCGATTGTTTAGACTGAATGTCAGCGACCTCGGCAGTCGGGACCCAGGTCAGCTTGTGGCAATACGATATCAGGAGTGCCGTTACTGTATCCGGGAAGCAGCCATGCCGAGCCTCATTCAAATCTTCAATTGCATAGATGATACTCCTTTATATCTGTTATTTTTTCCTGAAGTATTCCATGTAAATTACAAAAGTCAACTACGATATCTTCCCGATGCGACCTCCACAGCTACCAGCTTGAGCACAGAGGAAATGCCTTTGCAACATTACATATATACAAAAGAAGATGAAAAAAGAAAAGAAAAGAGATCCAACCCCTCAATGTAATCCAGCGATTTTGCCAATCTTGTCTGTGGAAAACGGCTAGGAACTCGGCGTATTAAACTTTGGCTGCGGTGGGTGCGCTCCCATCAAAGGTGATTCCGCGACCGTCGCCGGATCCAGGGACAGTGACGGTAATACGCTCAGTCTGCGTCCGAGTCACGGTCGAGCCGCCCCTCGTGACGGTAACGGTTGCGCCATCGCCTTCGACTGTCACGGTCCTGACCCGAGTTACAGTCTCGCCTTCTCCTGCTGCCGTTACAGTCCTGACCTGGGTGACAGTGGCGGCTTCGCCCTCAACAGTGACCGTCCTTACTCGAGTCACTGTCTCGGCCTCGCCCTGGACCGTTACAGTCCGGACTTGCGTTAGGGTCTCGGTTGCTGTCCTGGTTCTGATGACGGTCGAAGCCTCGGCAGTGATGGTGACTGGCTCGGCAGTAACGGTCCTGGTCCGGGTGATAGTCTGACCTTCACCTGTGACTGTAAGTTGGTCCTGGGTGACGGTCCTGGTCCGAGTCACGGTTTCAGCCTCCGCTGTCACGGTGACTGGCTCCGCAGTGATGGTCTTAGTGCGAGTGATGGTCTCGGGGACGACTTCGGAGACCGTCTTCGTCCTGGTGACGTACTCGGTAGACACAAGGCCGCCTTGCTCAGTCACGGTGACGTATTCGGTGGAAACTAATCCTCCAGCCTCAGTCACGGTGACGGTCTCTGTAGAGACGAGACCACCTCCGCCAGCAGTGACTGTCGTTCGGACATACTGCGTCTTCGACACGGGGACGGACTCGGTCTGGGTCTCGGTCGTGGTGATAAATTTGACGCGTGTAGTATCGCACTCTCCGATGGGGGCTGACGCTATAACTGTCTTGGTGACAGTAGCGTCTCCTTCGACTGTTTCAGTCACCGTGCGTGTCTTCGAAACGGGGACCGTCGTTAAACCGGCGGCGGTCGTCGTCACGTATACAATGTGTGTGATGCCGGCGCCCCCAACTCTATCGGTGACGGTCTCAGTAACGGTGACGGTCTCGGGCTCGCCGTCATTCGGTCCGAGGATGACAGTTGTCGCGGCCCCACCGCCAACGGTCTGGGTCACGTAGACATTTTTCGTGATGGTGACGGTAACAGTTCGGCCTTGTGCCAGCACCGGGACGATGGCGGCTGCCAATGCCACAAGGTTACGAAGGCTGATCATCTTCGTCGACGAAGATGGGTCTGCGGCTACGAAGAGCTGGGCAAGAGGCGGTCTAAGGGAATGTCGTGGAAATCTCTTCCTCTTTTCCGTAGATAACAGGTTTGAGAGTCTAGACCCTAGACCAATCGAGGGGTATATGGAAGACGAGCACCACTATATGCTCGGTCTCGGAGATGCAAGAGCAAACAAAATCCTGGGATGCGGAGCGGGTGAGCAAAAGGTGACCCCTCCTTTAAGTCAAAACTTGATTCTGCTAAGGTGGATATGACGGCGGTATATAGTAGTGTTGGGTCCAAACATAGAAGTTTTCATTCAACCACGCATAGGCTGCAATATTCTTCAATCCGCAAAGAAAGAGCCCCCGCTATTCCTCGCGGCTCGTTTTCCCGGCCCGCTCGAAATCAACCATAATCATGGGACCCTTCTCGACCTCCATCTTCAATTGTTCCTGCAAGGACTCGAATCCGGCCACAGAATATGGGGCGATGGATCGGAGTTCTGTTCAAGCACAAATGGGAGCAGGGAAAATGAGCCAATGGGTGGAGATTTCCCATCTTATTAACTGATGGGTAATGAGGCAAGATGGTGCACACCGGGAAGCGAAGGGCACCTCTCGTTCCCACCTGGTATAGACTCGTACCGGTTTTTCCGCCGCAAGTAAAAGAACGGGAAACGAAACACTGGAGGCAAGTGTCTTGTCGTAGACATTTCTCATGGAAGAATGACGGGCAATTTGACCGGCAGGTGGGGGAACGACTCGGTTAAAGAGCGATAATCTAGAGCGGCAGGATACTCATTATCAGATACGAGATATAGATCAACAATTTTCGAATTCAGCCAGCGAGAAAGGGTGGAGTAATTAATCGTCTTCTTCCGGACATGGCCGGTCTCCAATCGGGTGCGTCGAATTCATACCTCCCGACAGAAGCTCACGCGTTTTTCACCTGCAGAAACACAGGGCCGCCTGACAGGGGAATCTGTGGGAATCTGTTTTCTTATATATCGTGCAGAAGAGAGTAGTTATAAATAGAATCGACAATATTAACGAGGTTGAATGTGTGGTGTCTATGGTGCAATGGCAAATAAATCCTCAAAGACCCCGAGCCATCGGGTGGAAATGGAGACCAAGCGGAGGTGGGCTTCATGAAAAGGCCTATTTATAAACATTTGTAAACACCGACGGAGAAGGCGCGCCATCGAGCCACCCATCCTACCGGGTTTCGGACCGTAGTGGATAATACAGAGTGTCGACTGTCCCAACTTCCGAGGCGCTGTCGTTTGCTGGTGGATTCTGAATCTCTTCTTTTCCGAGGATCACTCTACACTACAGCAAATGGATTAGCGGCGATTTGAGGCCGTGTAGATTAGCCAATTCGCTTAGAGGGGGCGAGCTTGAACAAGATGATGGGGCCACCCAAGAAGGCGCAAGCTTTCATATAGCGAGAGCCCAAAATCACATTGACTGGTAGGGTCAAGGGGAATGTTCCAAAGTCTGTCTTAGAAATAAGGTCTGTCGAGCTTAATGACATATGGTCGTCCAGATCGTTTGAAAACTAATCCCCGTTGGCCAGACCCGATTACTCTGAACTCACACGATCATCCTGCGTGATTTGGCGTAGAACAGCAACCGAGGATGCTGGGAAGTGATGGAGTTGAATGACGAGAAGTCGAGTGACGACGCTTGTCTGGGGTAGTGATGGGGCTGCGCCGGAGTTCACGTCACTCATATTCGATCGCTCAACAGCTCAGACAGTCTGTTTGATTTCTATGCCAAGAACAAAACCCAATTTGTCATGCCAGAGGCTACTCAGTGGCACGTTGCAGGCTGGAGCGAGTGGTTCGTCCTGAGTAGCCCATGGTGGTTGGACTGAGGATAGACTGATGCCTGAAGGCTTAACCTGGATGGAGCATGGATGGTTTTCGTTTCTGGGTGGTGGGAATTGGGGAATCTTGATAGGGTCGAGTTAGCAAATGTGTTTTTATACCAAATACCAAATGCTCCTAAGCGTCCTCCTCTAGGCTGCCAGGCCGTACGATTGCCATCACGCCCTTACTCCCGAGCCTCCTCATACGTATTCATAAGCCATTATCACCGGTTTCTCACCGATCTCAGCGTCCATCTCAACGTACCTGGCACATACCTGACTCTCCATTGCTCCAGGTCTCATCATACCTTGTCCCATGTGACTCTCGTCACGAACACCACAACCAGCTTCCATCCAAGATCACGTCTCGTCGCGCCTTAGTTGACATGTGAGATTAAGCAGTCAAAAAGAAAATTCGCAACACTTTATCCAAACATAAATGTCACGACCCCGACCCAGATCTATCTTCCTAAAACACCTTCTTCCATCCAGATTCCATCCTCAAACCACATTAAACACCGTCTTCCATCCAAATTCTATTCTCAAACTACATTACTCAATCACCCTTCTACCTTACAGCATCAATCAACACCAGCTTATCGACAATGGCCACTCCTGGACAGGAGTCGCGGGACTACCCCAAAGGAGCGGCTGATAGCCCGCCCGTGCCGACACCCCCGAACGATATCGACGACTACACCCATGATCGTTTGCGACAGGGCCTCCTATTTGCTGACACGACGCTCCGCAACAAGCAAGAGATCGTGTCCCCACTAACGGGGCATTGTCTGGCGATTTACACCGCCTCGATTCGGGCCATCCTCGAAGAAGATTTTGAGCACGACGATGAGAAGAATATCCTGTTTTCCACCATTCTGATGTGTGAAACGGATATACACTTCTAGTGACAAGTTGCTTGTCCCCAAATTTTCAAGTGAATCTCGCTGGATATTTATGGCACTGGGGATCAATACTTTGCGTTTCATGCCATTGAGCGCCACGAAAGCTAATGGCAATGAATGGCTCCCATTCCCTTCAGAGCATCGACAAGTTCTATTCTCCTAACAAGGTCTAGAGTTCATCCACGAATTCCTTTGGTGGACGTACAGGTTTAACTGCAAAATGAAACGTGATGGTATGAGATTTATGTCGGATGTGGTTTGGATATTGCTTCCGAACAGGTTGCATTTCGAGTCTTCAATACATCAGGTTTCACAAATACTGGGCCCTTGAGGGCGATGCCAAGGAGCATTCTAACAAGATAGATTCATGTGTGTAAAGACAGCTGGTGCAGCGGCGAGATAAGACTACTTCCAGTCGAGTGACGCTGGCCGCGAGACTTGGAACATCTTTTTATTGTCACCGGGTCTAGCCGTCAGTAGATCGAACATGCCAGGTTAGGCCAACGTGGCACGAGCACCATTGAGGATAGACGGCAAACACTGCCGTAATCGACAGCCCGGCGGTAGTTAGTTGAATATACATACTTTTATTGAAGAACTTTCTAGGAGGGATGGACAGTAGAATGTCTATTGAGAAGCCGAAAGAGTTTCTGAAAGTTGGATAGTGATCTCAGTTGGAGCCCTAAAGACAAAATCATGGAACCTTTCTGTGATGGATAACCATTTTCCTTGGGTGGGAGAATAAAGGAGCAATATTTGAAGCAGTTCATGTGCGGCATGCGGCGATGCGTGACGATAAATAACGTCGACAGTCACCATCACGATCCTCGTATATTTGCCATGGCCTACCATTCTTTCGCGTAAGTTCTAAATAGGGACGTAGAGATGTTTTCGATTGCACTCTCTATATTCATAAATCATGCTCTTCTATCGACATTATAAGTGTATTCCTTAGATAGTCCCACCGTCTATGATCCCACGTGCCGCGCAACGGAATCGAACCACCGGGCCTAGTCATTCAGGATCGAGGCTCACAGACAGTGATGAAAGGAGATATAACGCCTCATAAAACGTTAGCATTGCAATTTCTTTTTTATCGCAACATTGAAATCTTACCGCTTAGAAAGAGCCTGCCCGTCTTCGCATCGTGCACGACAGTGGTAGCACCAGGGAGCGTACCGCCCTCGCCATCCTCCAGGATCTTCTCCCAGGAGTGCGTGCCATTCTTGGCCTTCCGAACGCGTATCACCGCGGAGCGAGGCTTCGAGTTGTACGGGTCCTTGAAAGCCTGTAGAATCTCTATTCCTTTCGGGAACGCAGCCACGTAGATGTCGCCGTTGGCATCCACGGCGAGATTGTCCAGGCCGTAATTGATGGGTATGTCCTCTACCTTCTCGAGGCCGTTGTTGCCTTCCGCGATGCGGTAAACTTGAATACCTCCATACATGGAACTGGGAACGTAAACCAATCCGTCATGCTGCGTTAGCCCGTTAGGATACTTGTGACCCTCGGAAACAATCTCACACCCGCCGCCCACAGTGCAGAAAGCGACATTGCCGGTACCTAGGAGAGGCGACAGGTGGGATCGTATCCCGAGCTTGTGGAGGCCGTGATCGTTGGTGACGTAGAATTGTTTACTGTTGTCGTTATTGGCTAGGGCGATGTTGTTCGGTGTGGCGATGTTTGGATCTGCGACGGTGTGCAGGTGCGTCATGGTCTCCGCGTCGCGGCCGCGGACTTGGAATACCTCAATGGTCGAGTTACCACCCGTGACGGACTGATCCGGGGCGATTTTCCCAGTAGAGTCTAGCGAAGGGCGCATGTTGACAAGGAGCAATTCCACGATGCTATCCTCATCCCCTTCACGTTCTTTTCCTTTGCTTGCAACGTCCAGACCCGCGATGCCAGTGAGGTCGAGCAATCCGTCTCCGGCGGTTCCGGCATACCCAGAGGTCTTGAGAACATTGTACTTGAAGGACGTTCCCGCCGGCGAGTCAATTTGAAGGGCGACCACGGCATCCTTCTGGGAGCGCCCAGATAAGTTGAAGTGATTATTGCTTGGAAAGAAGATGGAGTTAGGCACATCCCGCGGGGCTTATAGAGATTGTATGACACGGGACGGTATGCGCTCTTACCTCGGAAACCAGTGCGTTCGGCTCATCGCGTCAGAACACGCGAGATAGAGCACTCGCGTTTGCTCGGAGAGCCACATATCCTCGCATCCCTGAAGATAGGGGTCATTGTCAATCCGGTGGCACTCGTAGGGAAAGTCGGATAAGGGCTGGAACTCCTTTCCGATGCCCAGGCCGAGCCACACCGGGTCCTTGAGGAAGACCTGGAAGCCAACGGCGAACAGGGCGACGAGAGGCAAGCCTAATGTCGTAAGAGCACCCATATTCAAGTTAAGGTTTTGGTTTCAAAGAAGGCGTCAGCCCGATATGTCGAAAAAATTCACCCACTGGATGTTTCGGATGCTCTAGGAATTAATTGATCCTTGTTACTTTGTCCAACTTTAAATCGCGCCTTACATATAAGGCGTAATGCATTCATGAAGAATGTACTTAACCTTCCCATCTGCCGTGCTATCGGAAAAGATCCATAGTTACCAAGAAGAAGCTCGCGCAGTCTACTTTCACTAAGGCATTCGAAACCATCCTGCAATTAGCTAACTACATTAGCATCTCCACTTCCTTCCATCAAATTCGCCATTTCCTTAGCAAGAAGATTGATAGTAAGTCTAAATGCTTGCGAAGATAGTTTTACTTTCTTACACATATAGCAGAATCATATACCAAGGTCCAAAGGAGCCAACCTGTTGGTCAGGCCAACCCTGTAGTCTTTCTTCGAAGCTATGCAGCAAATTGCTCGTCTGTAGACAGCCTCACTGCTTTTCTCAGCAACATACCCGACCATAGCCCAAATAACTACTTCCAAAGCCTTCAAAGATTCTACGAGCAGGGTGTTCCATCCTAATTACCTCACACACTTGAATAGGAAGTTGAAGAGGAAATAAAAGAGCTCAGCTACAAAGCTTCTTCTAAGGGCCTCTCTTTAAGTACAGAGGAAAGAAAGGCCCTCCCGAGCCTGCACCAGAGGTTAAGGAAGGCTAAGCTAAAGTCATACTAAAAGGAATGGTTAAAGGAGCACCAGGACTAAAGGATACTTACTCATAGCAATCTTCCACCAATCAAGAGAAAGCCACTAATACTATTAATCAATCCTTCACTAGAATAACAACAAATTGCAACACTTATTCAGCTTAAAGTGCCCTTGGAAGAATCAGAAATGAGGCAAGCTATAAGCTATTTACACACTATATATACTAGAGACCACACAGCCTATTACTATCCTGGTAAGGAGCCTAAGGATAGAAAGTGCTGGTTTTGTGACATAGACATGTCTAGGTAAGACACTGAGGCTATTATCATTTGATCTTATACTAACACTGCTACTCTACTAAGTATCTAAGAACCTCTAAACACCCATATACATAAGTGCTTCAAGAAAGTTTTAGTGAAGTGCTTGGGAGTCCTACAATCCAAGTTACAATTCTACTACATCTACGCAAAGTGGTTTATTAATAGTGACCAGTGGGAGGAGTATTATCTCTCTCACCTTAGCAAGCTATTCTAATACTGTAGCTCTATTATAATTCGCCAAACAGTCATTCGTCCAGCCTACTGTCCTAGGTGCCTAGTTTCCAATAACTAGAAACCAAGCAAGAGAATACATTCCTAGGACAAGGATACAGACACTATTAGGCATTTCAAAGATAGGGAGCTGAGAAATAAATATCTAGCCAGCTACTACAGTGTGATATTAATAAACGAGACAGACATCGACTGCTACTTAGCAGACAAGCACACCTTTTATATTAAGGTCAACTAAGCAGCCTCATCTCTAAAGTGATTAAGAGATAAGATAGAGGATAAGGAGATGCTAAAAGTTCACAGCTTCACTGAGGGTATACTTATATCCTCTCCTTAGACTGGGATAGCTATGAAGGGCGAGTTTCTAGGGGAAGTATTAGTTATAAGTATATCTTTCAAGGCTGTTAGTCAGCCTGTGCCATAGGAGACCTCATCTGTTAATGTGAAGCTCGATCAGCTAGAACTGCCTGATATATAGCAGTATGTCTCACTATCACTATCGCCATCACCCCCACAACACCTAAACCTTAACGACCCCGCCCTCCAGCAGTCAGATTCCATGTGGCTATCGCCATCTCCTTCGCGTTTACTGTCGCCTGCTCTACAAGATCTAGATGTTGGCTCTCGCTCGCGTCCGCTGCTTGTCGATTCTTTTTCGGAGTCTGATACCCTCTTGCCTGACCTTCGCATACTAAATTGTGGGTCCTAGGACCTTGACTCTCTAGTCTTTGATTTCACTATGGATGAATTCGACAGCACTCGTGATGGCCATGTTATAATGCAAACATCTATTACACTAAGTCAAATCCTGTTAGATAAGCCTTACAATCTATGCCAGCCTACACCCAACCAGTTCTTACATTGCCCTCGAATTATTTTGAAGACAAACAGCTCCAAGCCGACTAAACACAGCAAGCGCCGAGGCGGTAGGCCTTGCAAGCGGCCGAGGATTGTGCTGAAGAAAACTAGAGTTTAGATTCCGCATTCCAAAGTTAGAATTACAGAATTAAGTCTTCCCTGTTTATACCAAGGTACATGAGAGGCTAAATAGAGTGACCTATCCCTGGTTGAGGTACATTCCATTTAAGAGATCCCTGGTTGAGGTACATTCCATTTAAGAGAGAAGCCTAGGTTAAGGAGAAACCAGTTATCGTCATGCATCGTGAATGGTTCCCGAGGAGCTGGGCCTCGGTACCTAGTGTATGGATAATGGGCTAATAACGCCCCTTTTGAGGCGGCCGCTTGGGGTTTCGATTGAAATTAAAATCAATTGATATAAATACACTTCGCGAAACAGGAGAAGACAGGAGACCGCCAGGCCACCAGACCAGTCGTCGGTCTCCGGCGCTGGCCATGCCAGCGTGTGGGTTCCATTTCAAGGGCGTAGTGCGGTCGCAATCTCGGGAGAAGTAACGGCCATCTAGATGCAGACACTTAAGAGAGGTGCTTGTTGGCTGGATAACATGGTTCGAGGCATGAGGGAGCGGGGCATGGAGCAGGCTTCCCGCAAGGTCAGCAAAACAGGGTAGTTGCTGCCTTTGCGCCATCTGAGAGGGTGCGTGAACATACTTGGTGAAGATGAATGAGAGAAGCTAAAGACGGGGGGTCAGCTTGCTAATATGTAGAATTTACGACCTGGTTACATCGCTTTTGCGCTCGCAATTTTATGGTCAATAGGAGCGTTCTACAGCAGCCACCGCGGATCCGTACCGCAGACCCGTACACCGGACCGACTCGACAGCAGTTGTAAGGGCAAACCCAAATCCAGTTGTTGTTGGTTCCCCAATTCACCTTCCCTTTTCAGCTCCCAGGGTCGTTTGAGGGAATTTGACAGCTCCAGCTAATCAAAGGAAGAGGTGGCGCGGGAAAGCTGTCTGGGAAGTTTAGCGCTATGCTTTTTGCTTTTGCTCATGTACTGGATACCCCGTACCATAGTGACTCGATCCCTGGAACACCCTCTGCTTCTGATGGGTTATTTCTTTCTGCGTTTTCGAAGTCTACCGAGTAGTGTTACTTGCGAAGAGTGCTGGCCTCGACGCCATGTGCAGGTCATTCGGGTCCTCGCACAGACTGAAAATGGTATCCCGGCGGAAAGGCAGTTACCTCTTGGGAGCCAGGCATTTGACTCGGAGCAATGGAGGACGGAACCGGGGTCGATCTGATTGTGGTGTTGCCTGTCCAACTCACCGAGCAATGTGCATTCTCGGGCTTCTGCAATGGGTGTAAATTCTACTTAGTAAATGTCCAGCCCGCCCCCTCGATTCATCTAGCCCCTCATCCACCTTCCACCTTCCAGCCAGACTTTCGCTTCTCACGCCGCACAACCCACGAAGACGAAGATGGGAACCAACTACTCAGGTTCAAGAACGGATCTTTACATTCCGGGTCCGGCACCACAAACCCGCATTAAGGACATGTTCCTCGGGGTAGTTCCTGCCCAGTGCCAGAAGGCTGAGTTGACATTACAATTGGAATGGGACCCAGTCTCTTTTGTTCAAGAGCAAGAATATGACCGCGGTTTGAGTGATATCTTCCCGACTTTCCTCACTCTCACTGGCCATGGCAACGAAGTTCAAGCCGAACCATGCGTTGGCTATCTGAGTTACATCTGGCCCGAAACTGGACCAAGGACATTGGAGTTTCTACGAGGCCTGGCCACATACGGCAATTACAAAAGTAGGTTACTCCGCTCGTCAACTCACCTAGGAGGTCAACGCTAATAAATATTATGATAAACATAGTGACGATCTTGCCTGATCAGACAGAGCTATCTGCACAATCCTTCGACTCTATCGTCATAAAAGGGAATATAATATTCCCTCAGTAGCTGAAGTTGCTGATCAGCTGTCATGGATAGCATCTGCTGCTCGATCCTCGCCAGACGACGATCGTGCAGCTTACAGCACCCCTCATACAGCCCCCTCAAAGATCCGACAACTTTAGGAACCACATTTTACATCACATTCCAGGTTAAGTTCTGGATGGAGTTGATAAACGATGAAGAACTTGGTGTCTGGCGGAAGATGCTCAGGGCTCCAGTCGTTGTGAGGGGATATCCGATCCCACGTCGGCCTGGAGTAGGTGGCGGGCTTGAGATTTCTTTCGATGTGTACTGTTATCAACGCTTCAGTTGTATGCTAGTAGCACAACATTTGACCGAAGAATTCACATTCTGGGGCTTTTACTTTAACGATGATGGTGCATGGATCTCCTATTTAGATCCTCGCGTCTCTCGGGATAATCGCCCAGACCACCTTTCCGTACGGAATGCGATCGACCGCCGTCATATTGCGGTTTGACAAGCTATGCATAGAACTTTCTCGCAGATAGTCTTTCATCTTGAATTGAAGTATGTCATTGAGATAAATCAAAAGTGCTATGAAGAGTGCCACTGTGGCCATGGGAGTGATTGGATACACATTTTCCCCATCCTCGGGGCTGCCCACGCGGTTGCGGTTGCACATCGCACCACTGAAATGCAAGAAAAGAACAAGTCATAAGGAAGCATTTGCAAACACTCCAGGAAATACAAGCCACGAGAATATTTTACTTCAATTAAACCCCTAATCTCATGTTGGTGTAGGTAGCTACTGAGTATTAACTGTGTAGGTAGCTACTGAGTATTAACTGTGTAGGTAGCTACTGAGTATTAACTTGGACCCAAAGTGATTCTTCCGAAGATGTCTTGCAGGTAGCGATGAAGTCCTGCTTCAAATCCTCATCTACCAATATTTCAAAGTAGATGTTCCTATCGAGGGCACGGCAATAATAAGTCTATGTCTCCTTGGGCTTTGCCACCCACACTTGGATTTTCTCATGATCGTCGGGACCGTACATCCAGTCGGGGTGTATTTTTTGGCCTTCCATGCATTCTCCACAGTCCTCGATCGCGCATTCAGTGACGTTTCTCACCACCCTCATATGTACCTCATATGTAAGTGTATAGGCGTATATGGAAGGTGTTACATGTCGACTTGGTAAGAGGGCGGATGTATCACCAGCCTGGAAATATTTGAGATGTCGCGCGGGTCCGTCGATGCTAACGTCACCGTCCCGGCGTTGTTGCGACTGTGCGCCTTCAGCGTGATCCACGACCAGTGCCTGTTATCGACGGTGCCATTGTACGAGTAGCCTGGGTAGTAGCCGGGGAAGGCGACCGGCGCGCCGGCGATGAACAGATCCGGGTCGTCGGTGGATGCGGCTTGTATCGACTTTGTCACGATGCCGAGCGAGATCCCGTTGCTGGCGTAGATGCCACGGTGGCTGATGAAGGATTGCGGGACTTACATTGCCAAAGTCGCAGCCGATAGACTCAGCAACGTGCAGACATGACTGAGGTGCATCTTGCCGACTGACCGCTTACCCAAAACCCCAGAACCAAGGTCGAGTGTGTTTGATGCAGATGGGACGGACGAACACCTGTGACACTGGTTATCAAACGAGTTCGAGGACGAATACGAATTCCATAATGGAATGCTGAGCGAGGTAAATGGCCTCTTCGAGGGAAACGTAGGAGCCTTACCCCTCACTCTCGGAGTATGGATCCTATCGACGTGCTGCTTCTGTCTGCGTATCCCCTAGTTGACCTGTCTACCAATCTAGCCGTTGTTTTGCAGGAATATCAACGGAGACTGTAGAGCATCAGCAGTGAAGCAATTGCGTTGGACGAATATCATGCGAACTAAGAAACCGTATCTTGGACAGAATTAGGCACCTTAGGACTTGTCTAGGACGCTTGCAATCACCTTTTTAGGACCTTGAGGGAATTATAATATTATTGGTGATATGATTTCAAACTGTCAACAACACAGGCCTTTAGCCTCCTGCCCGGGCCTTATCAGACGTGCGAGTCCCCCGAGCTTAGTGGACGGTGTCTAAAGAACGGGTTACCTTAGCCAATAGAGACAGCAGATTAACATTGCCTTTGCAGGAGGGAACTTCACGCAGCGCTACTTGGTATAAATGATCGGAAGTAGTTTATGTTCAATTTCTGACCTGTCATAAGCCACGGGCGGGGTTCTGACCTTTGTTTCAGCCCTACGGCCAAAAACGGCCCATAGATCGAGTGTTCGACATGACACATCCAACATATAGCAGAGCTACACTCACTTTACCTGATTTCCAATTCAACTCCTGGTCGGGAATCTCCGAGGATGTGCATTAACTTCTGTACTCGACCACGAAGCTTTCACGTTGCATAGCAAGCTCCCTTCTCACATGTAAGGCCATTCTCCGCGAATAATCGAAGGTCCATTTATAATGAGTCCGAACTCTCTCGTGTCACCATAGTCGTTGATCATTTTGTTGAGATTGCCTCTGACCTAGCTTAAGCCACTCAGCGGCGCATCTTAGGCACTGGCTTTTCTTATCACAGTGAGATATTCTCAGCGTTTCCACCTGCACAATTACACCGAATACACAAAAAGAAAAGGTTTAATAGTCGCGAGTCGAGAACTAAAAAAACCCGTCGCCCGAGAGCCTAACGCTGTTCTTCTGTGAGCTCACCTTGATATCAACGTTGCTCAGAATACTAATGGCATAATGCTCTCGGGCGCCGTGCCACAGGGTTCTTGTTGCTCGACTAGTTTTACAAGGTGCACACTTCATAACTATATCAATGACGACTCAACATACCGTCGACCGCCTTCTGTTTTTTTGGAGAACATCGAAACGACTGTGGGGTGTTACCGATAGCCCACAAGATCGGAGATGACGGAGCACCCTTTGGACAGATTCCTTCTACAGATGTTCACATGCTCAGCAAGCCAAACAGCAGGCAGAAGTATAGACTATAAGTGCAACACCATTGCGTTTTCCTATCTCTTATATCACCTAAGGCGTCCGGGCGATAACTCCGAATACTGAACTCTGAAAATGTGAACAGTAATAGTTCGAACTCGTAGTTCAAAGGGAGTCATCCGATTGAACCTGCATCCTCTAATGTAATCCTTACAACTGTTTGACGCGATAGGCAAACCATGAAATAAGAAGGGTTCTTATGGCTTGGGAATAGAGAAGAGGAGGCAAGGCATGTCAGGCCACTTTACGTTTGATATGTCGTCACCTGCTGGGTGTAGTAAGACGTGTCACCGCCGCTTCACTGACCGATAGCAAACCTTACTATTCCTGGTCAGGGTACGGCATGTGAATGAAAGGAGGCTCTATGTGCGCGCCACAAAACCTGCCCCTTGAGCACATCGCCGCGGCATGGCGGATGCGACATTCAAGATGCCATCAGGCGCCCGAATACCGAGTATTGACGTAGAGGGCGTTCTATACGTTCTTGTTACTAGCATAGGACTCGATCGTTTTAATTGTACTACGTGTCTCATCGATTTTAAGATTTAGCACATCGCGTTCTTCCATCTCCCTGCCTGATCCCCGCTTGATATGCATATAATTGCATATTGCCTTTGACTGGGGGGAGCTCCTGATTCGCATGATCGGGAAGTTCCGTATTCGTTGATTTACTGCTTGGTGTTATAGTCATTTGATTTGACACGGCCGTATCAACCCCAAGGAATGACCAGGTTAGGGAAATTTCCACTTTATACGATGGCTTAGTGTTTTAGTTTAAGGTTATATGACGCGATATGACACGATTCGTATATAAATAGCTGTGAAGAAGCATAAAGACCGGCAGCAATTTGATCTCTCTTTCAACCTATTTCTTGCTTCGATAAGGTTTCTCACACATTTGTGGAGAAGTGTAGTCCTTACGTCTTGCCCTTCCATAATGTCCGACACATCGGTGTTAGCAACGGCGCTGGCCGAGCCCAGACCACTCATCATCCTCGGCGATGGCAGCTGGTGTGGCCGCGAGGCGGACACACGGTCAAACATCTTCCTACTGGCCAGGACGATCGGAATCGACATAGAAAACCCCACAGATACAGACGTGCACGAGATGGACGGCAAGGCGTGGTATGTCCACGGTGTCGGGCTTGGAAGTACGTTCCTTGAGTATGTCTCCAACAATGATTCAATATTGGCCATATATCAATAGCTAAAAATGATGTAGTTATGTCTTCAATGGAATAACAGCGCAAGACATTGCCATGCAATGCATAGAAGCCTACAGATTCATTGTTGATCATTACAGCTATCCCGATCACCAGATCTGGATGTTCGGCCTTTCCAGGGGCGCATTTATGGTACGGTCGGTTGCTGGTATGATCAACAACTGCGGCGTCGTCAAGCGCGTAATGAACTCCGACGGCACCGTCAACCACGCGGAGACCGATCTTCTCTGCCACCAAGTCTATAGAATCTATCGCTCCGACGATCCAATCAACGACCCGCATTCGCCCCAGTCCGTACAGTTCCGTCAAAAGGCCAGCTGGCCACTGATCGGGGACGAACAACCCGGAGCCCCGAATCTGCTACCGCCCGTGAAATTCTTGGGCCTTCTCGACACTGTAGGCAGCCTAGGGATTCCGGACTTCGTTGGCGGCGTGGGGCTAGACTGGCCTCAGTTCCATGACCAAAACGTCTCAAGTGTAGTCGAGCTCGTGTACCACGCCGTGTCGGTGCACGATAATTTCTACATCTTCCCTCCCTGTCTCGCCAAACGGAATCCACACCCTGGGAGGCCAGACGACTTCGGAATCACCCAGCAGTGGTTCCCCGGCGTGCATTATGACCTGGGGCGGCAGCGCTTCCGGTTCTTACGAACGTTCGGTGGTGGACGATTAGAACGGCTCTTGGCGAGGTGGAACCTGGCGAGCAAGGTGATCGAGCCAAACGAGGTACTTTCGGACCTCGTATTGAAGTGGATCCTCGAGGCTGTGAAGGCAAACGATCCAAGCGGGCAGGTTATCTCGACTTCAAAAGTTGAGGAGGAGATCATGGCCGCGAATCAGAGAATGGTCTCCAAAAACCGGCAGCTTGGCGATGGAGACGTATACCAGAATATCGTCGCGTACGCCCCGTTTGGCACCGCGATTCTGAGGTTGTTAACAACGTTGTATGGGACGAGGTGGAAGACGAATCAGATCTACCAGCTTTTCTTTGCGCTGCGGGATCGTCTTGTGGCTGACCTAGATTCGCGGGTCTATAACTACATGGTGGTCGATGAATCCATTCCGAATTCCGAAGGACTAGCCATTCATGAGCTGGCAGGAATAAACAGGTCAAGATATCCGTCACAAACCTACCAGGCTTGGAGGTTATGCCGCACCTTCCTTAGTGCAGAGAGGGGGTAGCCTGTCAGCTCGCGGGATCCGACTCAAAATATCCTCTCATCACTGCAGGGCAGTCTCAAGGAATATTGGACGCTGAAAACTTTCACTGCCCTCGGTGAATCAGTAGGCAGAAGAAATGACTCCTCCGAATTGAGGTTGACTTCGACCTAATGGATCCAAGCTAAGGTTCTTCTCGCGCGCACGGGTAGGATTCAGGATCGAAAGCGCGTCTTGATTTTCTATCTAGAGGAGCGACGAAGGTCGGTCCTTCATGGACGAAACACGCACGCCCACCGACTTCGTCAAGTCCGTGTGGTCGCTCGGTCTCATCGAGATCGTCAGCGTGTACGTCACCTGGTCGACCTGGCCCAAGGAGAGGATTGACTTGACCGACGCCTTCATCACCGTGACCAACATCGTCTTCGCCTACTCGTTCGCCGTGTTTAGCTTCATGGGCGAAATGCGCACGCCCACCGACTTCCTCAATTCCATCTGGTTGTCATCTACACGCTGACCTGGCTTCACTGGTCACGACTGTTTTCGCGATTGACATAGCGCCGACCTTACTGGCGGCACTGGCATTTTTGATCCTAATCACCTTCGCGACTGGCCACGGTGATTTTGGTGACTGACGACTGGCAAAGCGCCGACCGTTTTGACTGTTAGCGGCACTAGCTTTTCCGGTCCTAATCGCCGCCGCGACTGATCATGGGGTTCAGCCTCATGGCCATCTACACCAGCTACGTGGTGGCTTGATTATGGGGAGATAGAGCTGGAGGTACGGACAGGATTGGGCATCAGCTACGTGGTGGGCCCGGTTAATAGCTTCAGTAAGGTGTCGCACTACGCCGACGCCGGCGAGCTGCTGATGGGCTGCGAGGGTTATAAGCTTGTAAGCCTAGAGATAGGAAGACGCAGTTTGCAACGCCGACAGAATTGGGACCTGTGCTCCCGAAAGAATGGGATTTCAAGGTTTATTTACTCAGGATGGATTTCATGAGGGGCACCTTGGAAGTATGTATCGCACCAATGAACTAGACGAGTAGTCTGGTAGAGATACTTTCAGGCATCTAGCACACCCCTAAAATTCCACCACCTCCCATGGTGTTCTAAGATCCGAATCACGTGATCGAAACAACACCACCAGTAATCTGGCATTTTAGCAAGTCCTGAAGAGGAATTTCGCTGTTATGAAGCTATTTGCGAATTTGCGTGTAATGCGAGGGCTAAAGTAGTAATAGAGTCGGTGTTGAGGTTCACAAGCCACCTACGAGCACGACGAGCGGCAAAGGCGATCGACAGAGGAACTTGACGATCGCCCTGGAAGGCTTGGAAGGGAAAGGTCTATATAAACTACGGGTCCCGCCATGTAATCTAGTTTACCTTACAAGACTTCCAGTAGTCAATTTAAGTACAACTGCACCCCTACACTTGAATACGCACTTCTCACCGATACCTTGTGAATACTGTTTGACTGCCTCACTTACTTCACAATGTCACGACCCGGCCGCGGCTTGGGCCGCGAAAGGCGGTAAAACACGGCAGAAAAGAACAATCACGTGATAAGAGGACTTCGACTGATCGAACCAGACCTACGGAAGATGGATGGAAGAAGCGCCTATATAAACTACAGAATCCCCTGTATCTAGTTTGTTCTTCCAGACTCTTCAGTAGTCAATTCAAGTACAACTACACCCCTACACTTGAATACGCACTTCCTACCTACATCTTGTGAATACTGCTTGACTGCCTCACTTACTCTACAACAGGCACCCACGGCCCTCACACCTACTGTATTCCCTTGATCAACCGGACTCCAGTGTTAGGATCGTAACAGAGATGGGGTTGCCGAAATCGCGGCGGTGGCCATCGACGATGCACGGCACGGAGATGTAGCCCCGGACGCCGGATGCCTCGCACGAGGAAATCACCTGATTTTTGGTCTCGAGGGCCTGACAGCATCCGGTTTCTGGCGCTGCTGGATGCGGTAGAGGTCCGATTCGTTGTCGAGGATGTGGAGGTCGCCGGGCAGTGTCCGGTGCAGGTCGGCGAGAAACGAGCCGCGATGATAACCCAAAGCGCCCGTAATGAGTACGTTCATCATGGTGTTTTCCGGCGGTGTCTGATGAGCGGACCTTGTGTTGCCGGGGTGCTGTACTACATTACTAATCCGGGTCAACAGTATTAAGGCCGCTTCTTGACCTTGTGCCGTGGAAGAGGCCGCGATATCTCAACAGTTTCTGCACAATTTTGGCCGTGTCATCTTCGGCCGAAGGCCGCTTGAGACGGTTCAGTTCACTGCCGTTTTAATTTCCCCGCCCCTTGACATCTTCTCAAGCTTTGCCTGCAGCTCTTGAATATCTTTCTGGCACGCTTCTAACGACGGCTGGAGCTGGGCAAAAATCCGGGTGTGCTTGGAGGATAAGGCGTCGTCGTTCGCGATGGCGGCGTTCCTCCCAGTCAAGATCGTGAACAGGCTCGCCAGCTCATTCTTCAAGTCATCCTGGGCCTTAGATGCTTAGATGCGCCTTTCACGCCCGAGCCACATTTGTAAGTGCTCGACACAAACATTACTAGCCCGGCGACTGATGCGAGAACGGAGAGTGGGTCCATTTTAGCGGGTTCCTAAGAGCCGTTGAAGAAAAGAAATGTGGTCAAGGACTCGGGAACAAAAGACCCCCAAAATAAAATGATGAAAAAAAAAATTTAAAAAAAATAGGTGTATGACAGCGGGGTACGGCAAACTCAGCCACCCATACAGTTGCATGGCGTGTTGTTTTTGCTCATCATGGAGTCCACCACTTGACAGGACGAGGCTCTAGCATAGGACAAGATAATCCTCAGGTACGCAACTCACGACAAGACGAGAAAACGACATCCCCGAAATCCCATCCATCACGACTCCGCGGGGTCCTTGAGCATTTCCTCATGCCAGACGCTCCGAAGTTTAGCTCTCTTGCTCTCTAATGCTTGCTCCCTATTCTTGTGACCAAAAAAGGGCATGTGGACGGACCACGTCTAAGTTCTCCATGGTTGATTGGTGGGCGGCTTCTCTGTTTCAACTTCTATGGGCAGGCTATGTCTTGGGAGTATCGAAACCCTGCTCCTCAGATTAAGATCTAGCCCGGGTGGGTAATATGGGAAATGTAGGTTACCAATTCATTGCAGGTGCATTGCATCGGAACCTCGAGCCAAGTTTGGGTGCGTCTTTACATGGCAGGACAGCGTCGACCCCGAGACTTAACAGTACATTACCAAGGTTAGACATGCACAAATTGAACAATGATCTACATATGTAGACACTAGACACCCGGCACTCCGCAGTTCAGTGTTCGAGTTGGGGTATTCCTTCAATGCTCTTTATTCTCCTAGCCCGAGACCTAGGTCAAGGCTCAAGGCAATTCCCCGATTCCAGAGTTCGCTGATCCGCGACAATGGTCAGCCAAAGCTCCCCATATCATGCCATGAATATCACTTGGCTTGCGGGACCAACGCGCTTAGCCTCAATATCGAGTACTGCGTACAGACTATCAGAGACAGCTACACTATGACAATGAGCCAGGAAAGAAAATAGTCTCGAATTGTTTGCATAAGCTCAAATAGCTCTATCACGAATGTGGTGTAGCGCTATGGACTCTACACTACTCGACCAGGGAAGAGGGGCATCGATCGTTCTAGACCACGACACCCAGACACCATTCAGAGCTGATAATCTTAGAAGGGAGGTAGCTCGCTATTAGCATGTGCCCTCGAGAACGTGTTTCCAAGGGCATCTGCACAAATGGGTGGGTGACTAGAGTATGCGCGGCGCCGGATTTGGCTAGGTGATTCGCAATGCAAACCTCCATCTTTGCACTCTACTGGCTACAAAAGAGATTGATAGTTTAAAGCCTCATCGAGATGGTGATGTTACCTTCATTTCTCCTTGCCTCGCTAGTTACCAAGGAGGAAGCGGAGAAGGAATCCCACGTGGCTAGGTCCCTGGGAGGTCCATCGGAATGCACGAGAAGCAGGGGCAAGGATCACATTCCGTGCTCCAACTTCATCGGCTCCTACTCACCTTCGTGGTGTCGTCCTTGACGACGAGCGACGGAAACGGGCGTCGGGGATCGTCGATGGATCTTGGCGGCTTCGGCGACTGCTTGATGGCGCCCGTTTTGAAGGGTTTAGACTGTTCCTTCGGAGCTTCCAGAGCAACGCACGAATTCCGCTGCATTGGCGCAATTTGCTTTCGCTCCACAGTATGATCCGATTCCACTTCCGGGCCATTCCCGATTTAGCACAGCCCTGGCAAGCCTTTGATCCCTGACAGTTCCACTCCGTCGGCGCCCCTGCCCAATTGGAGCCGTCGCATTTGTCGTACCACCAATCCTGTCACGCCTCCCGCCTTCCACGAAGCTCCATCGCCAGGCAGCTGAACACGGACGTCGGGGAAAGCCGGTATTAGGCACGGTGGAGTGCGACCACGCCATGGGCTCATGGAATCAGCCCATGGCCAGAGCGAGCACGATATTTTGCGAGAATTCCTGCAGGGAGGATCGGGATGGAGGGAGTGACGTAGAAGCCGGAAATGGGGTTTGCGTATTAAAGAGAAGCATGGGGCCCATGTTTGCTGGTGGGTTTTGATTTTTTCGATGGAATAGCAGTTGAGATTTTCGCCTTGAATTTGGATCGACCAAGACGCTTTTTGCTTGTAATCTACTTCTTCGAACCGTGAACGATTTACCACTTTTTCTCTTGACAACTGGATCTGAAGTGGCATTTTCTACGTCACACCCAAACCTTCGCTCATTTGCACAATCACACATCGTCAACCCCGCGAACTCACAGGCATCATGGCAAACAACGGCAACCCGCCGCCAATGGCTCCCAAGGAGGCCACCGCCAAACCTCAAACCCGCACTCGACACATCAACCACATTGATCGTCAAGATCTCTACACCGACCTCGAGGCCAGAATTCGTTACCTCCACAGCTTCCTCGATTTCAACAGTGGTTAGTCTCTTTCAATGACCAAATTTTTTCTCTCCCTTTCTTTTGGTGTTTCTCGCCGCCCATTCTAACAAAGATCTCGTCGCATCATAGCCGATATCGAGGCTCTCATTACCGGCTCGAAATACGTCAAGGCTCTCATCCCTGCCGTCGTCAACATCGTCTATAACAAACTCCTGTCTTACGACATCACAGCCCGCGCATTCACGACGCGAAGCACGAGTTTCGAAGGTCCTCTCGATGAACAGCCCGATGAGAACAGCCCGCAGATTCTTCACAGGAAAATGTTCCTGAGGGCGTACTTGAGCAAGCTCTGCACAGACCCGTCGAGAATGGAATTCTGGGAATACCTTGACAAAGTTGGGTATGTGCAAACGATTTTTCCCGATCTTTTAATTCTTTTACCATAATTTTCTATGATAGTCAGTATACTGACCCCTCCTAGCATGATGCACGTCGGTCTTGGTCGCGCCCATCCCCTTCACATCGAGTACATCCACCTCGGCGCCTGTCTCTCCTTCATCCAAGATATTCTCACCGAGGCGATTCTCTGCCACCCACGCCTTCATCTCCAACGAAAGATCGCCCTCGTCAAGGCCATCGGCAAGGTCATCTGGATCCAGAACGATCTCATGGCGAAGTGGCACGTCAAGGACGGCGAGGAGTTCATCCAAGAGAACGCCGAGATCCTTATCGAAAAGGAAGGCTACTTGCACGGAAAGAAGATGCTTGACGAGGAAGACATGGCTGAACCGGCCGGTGCGCCGAGCACGTGTCCATTCAGCGGAATGGCGAAGGGCGTGTAAGGGTTGAAGGCGACTGATAATACCCGACCTGCTGCGTAGGCACCGGAACGCGCAAGCACGGGCATAATTATAGACTGCATGTGGCGTGGGGGCGGTTTTGCCCTCCCTTTTTCGGTGTTGCATCCATGGCGTACGGCGTTTGATTAGGTTGGACTACCACGACATCGTTTGCGATAGCATCTCCCAATAAGAACTTTCATGTATTGATATCCCCCGGTTTACTCGTTACTGAATTTCATACATCTCCATGAACATCATAAACACGTTCTGCACTCCTAGTCTGCTTGCTTCATGATATCGTGCTGTCACCTCTAGGCCGACGCGATCCGCAGCAGGGCGTTAGATACAGGTATCAATAGCCCTTCGGCACCGGAGGAATCCATGCCACGGCGAGGTTAATCACGATGCTAATGACACCGAGAATCCACAGAGACGTGTGGTACGCCTTCCCAAAATGCCGAAAGATAACAGCAAATATGACCCCGCCCAAGTTTCCAGTGGCTCCGACGAGGCCGGAGAGTACACCTAAAATACATGGTCTACGTATTAGTAGGAGGCCTTCGACTCTGGAATGACTTTCGCAACATACCGTTCGATGAAGGAAAAACGTGAGGCACAACAGCAAAGCTAGCCCCGTTCGACGCATCCATGAAGAAGGCGAGGCCTGCGACAAGGCCGAACATAGTGGGCTCGTGATGGGGGTCCGACAGGCCAATGGCAAGCTGAAAGACACCCATAACAATACCAAGGAAACACAGCCAAAGCTTCTTGCACCAGACAGATTGGGTGTACTTGTAAATGATGTCACCGATAATGCCTCCGGCGGGTCGAAAGAGGACATTGAGCAGACCAAACATCGCCGCCCAGCGGCCAGAGAGAGTTTGGCCGAGGTGAGGGAAGTTCTTATAGTAGTATGACCCGATGATAGAGTTAATCGCCAGCTCTCCACCTGCAGTTCTGCGTTAATATATGACGACAAGGTTATTATAACCATTTAAGAGCTTACCAAAAGAACAGGCATATGGGGCTGCAAGTGCCAGAGCCTGTAGTGAAAACACCACTCGGAGGGTTTTTCGGAAACTAGGAGCCGCGACCAACTCACCCCGAGGCAGGTCAATATCTGAGTTTTGCGCCTGGTGAATAGATTCGACTGGTGACTTTTCGGGATCCTTGCATCTCTCTTTGGACTCCTCTGCGTGCAGAGTTGTCACCTCCGAAGGAGGAGTTGGTGGAAGGCCTTCAATAACAAGGTGACGGTCCGACCACTTCCCGGTCGGGGTATCATCGCAGAGGAGCAGCATTCCCGTGGCAGTCGCGGTAACAATAACGAATGGGAGTACAAACGCGACTCTCCAAGCCACATGTGGAGTAAGGCCCTGGGAATGGACAAGGGCATCGAACAAGGCAGGCATGACGAAGCTATATCTCAAGTCAGGTATGTGGCAACGGAGTAGTAGCACGCAAGAGTCAACTTACTAGGTTATTCCACCTCCAGCGTTACCCCAACCTCCCGCGAGTGCGTTGGCAGTCCCAACCACGTTCTTGTCGAAGAAGCCGGTGCACCAGACCTGGCATGGGACGAATGTTCCACCCAAGATACCAACGAAAAACCGAATTGCGATTAGACTCCCTGGATTCTTCACGGTTGTAGCTAAGGCCGTGGGAACAGCGCCGCAAAGGAGGAGGCCCGCGAAAACGTAACGCGGTCCATATCGATCGCAAAGGGGACCGGCGACAAAGCGTACAAGAAACCTAAACAAACCATTAACGTTTGGAACTATGGGTCTCTCCTTTAGAGAAATCGTACGTTGCGAGAAGTGCCACGATGTTGGAATTGGCAACGTCAGCCTGGGTCATTTTCAAGTCCTCGCGGATGCTTATGGTCAACTACAAGCGGAGTTAGAATATATCAACCGCCTTGGGGAAAGAATGGAACAACCACGTACCAATGGCGGAAAAGCATACCAGGATAGGAATGCCACCATGAATCCTAGCCATGAAAAGAAGAAGACGCGTCCATAGCGGTCAATCGGGTTCAGCACTGGAACGGACCTTGCTTTGAGAGTGATAGGATTGACCTCGGGAGAGCTGACGAGGTAGCGGAACTTCGTCGACAACATTGCGTTCTGTAAGTACGATAATAATGGTCCGTAAAATCAGAAGATGTCAGAAGCCAAGAGACGTATGGTTTCGAATACTGCTAATATTGGAGGATTTCTTTTAGAAAATATAATTTCGTCGCCAGAGCTAGCTTTGATGCGGGTAAAGCCATGGAGAGATATAGCAGATCGTTCTTCATGGCGAAAGCGATTTATGCCCATTTTGCTTTCTTGGCAGCAAAAATAAAACTGGTTCGAGATAGTGATATCTTCAATTCTTCAGTCTTAACGGGCGTCCAGAACCACTCAACCTTGCGTACTGCAACTTCACACCAATACCGAGTAAGCTAGAAAACTTACTGTAATCGCCAAGTTTGCCGATAGCGATTGTCGAGACTTCCTAGACCTGGCGAAAAAAGCATCTCCAGAGCATCTCCGCGGAGATGGGCTTTTCGGGCGTTATAATGTGAAAAAAAGGTCTTATCTGGAGAACGGAAACAACTGTTATCTAGCATACGAAGAGCAAGGTCGAAGTGCGCCCGTCCAGGGACGAGGTGTGGGGAAGGAGATAAGAGGCGAGGCACCCCGGCAGTATCGGCTGGTTGATAAGCTTCGCCGCCCAGCCTACGCAAAGAGATCTAGGTGAGACGCAGGCGGATCACGAGCTTAGTGAAGGTCAAACTACGTATGGCCGTTTCCCCTACGGATCTGTATGCGTCGGGCCGGGACAAGGGGGCCGGGGAGGGAGAGAATATCGCCAAATGAGGTTGCCCGCCTTATCTTTCTCACGTCGCAACGTCATGTGACTCTCACACACTCCCTTACGAAGCGAGATAGGATAGTCAACTTATACAAGGGCACCCCAAAAGTCTGCTATAGCTGACAGGACCTACAAAAAGGGTATGTACGTGTGTTTGTCAATCGGACGCGTGGAAAACACATTGGAGGGCAAGAATTAATTTGAATCAAGGGGCACTCTGCAGATGAAGATAAGACCCCCACGCACTTCGGCCGCCAATATCGGAAGTTCGGAAGCGGGATCGTCTCGTCCCGTCCCATCAATTGTGATCGGTCGCCTTCTCACCGGTCCGGGAATATTAGCAATGTGGCCGGGGCTGCTTGGCACTTTTGTTTCAAGAGATGACGGTCATTGAAAATGCACAAATTACATATACGTCGATCCAGCTCTAAGCCTAATAATTTGCTCATGTTACACGTACTGATCACCAGCTGAGGGATGGGGTAGACAATGCCGGCTTCCGTACTTCCTGTGGCTTCCTGCCTCTGTGTCCTTTTCCGCAGCTGCCTAGTTTTTGATCCAGCCTCTCAAATGGAGCGCAGCTTTCCTGCTTCATCGTCTTCCACCTTGAAGTGCCCAGGAGTGCATCCAGGTCATCAACAGGGGGAAGTTTAACGTAGACCCATCCGTCGTCCCTCCCCTCGACGGAGAAAGTCGCAATGTTCATAGAGTCGTCGTTTGAGCATCGCCCAGCCTCCTCACCATTCAACTCGAAGTTTCGTTTATGATATGGGCATGACACCCAGTATTTCCCGTTAGCCTCTCCCACGAGCCCATCAGAAAGAATAAAGGCTCGCTTGTGGGGGCACATTTGCTGTGATGCGTAGTAGCCACCACCCTTGACCTTGAAGATCGCCAGTTGCGTGTCTCCACGCTTCACCTGCGCTGAGGGGAAGTTGTCAAAGTGATTCGCTTGAATGAGCGGTTGCCATGATAAGCTCGACCATTGATGTGTCTTGAAGTCTTCGCCGGCTGGCTGGCTTGACCAGTACGTAGGCCGCTGTTGATCTCTCTCGGTTATGATCTCGACAGTCTCTACTTCCTCGTCCGTGTTGTCAAACTGCCGGAATACCTTTTGTCGCTCAGGGTCATTGAGAATTTCAGTCCACTCACAAAAATAACTGCCGACTAGGTCTTGCATTTGTTTCTCCATATGCAACCCGATGCCGAGCTTGTCGTCCACGACCACTTCGCGGAGATAGTCAATGCCGCCCGGCAAGTTTTCAATCCACCGAGCTGTCCGCTGGAGCCGATCTGCCGTACGGATGTAAAATATGATGTATCGATCTAGCAGAGGGATAACATCTTCCGGTGGCACGTCTTTTGCCAATAGCTCGGCATGCCGGGGGGTAGCACCTCCGTTGCCACCAACGAATATGTTGAATCCCTTCTCGGTTGCAATGAGACCAAAACTATGACAGCGTGAGCGTGAGTACCATAAATGAGTGGTTGCATTTGGGGTTTGGGTTGAAGTGAGCTTACTCTTTGCTCTGGGCCTCGGCACACTCTCGAACGCAGCCCGAGACACCACCTTTCAGTTTATGAGGTGAACGTATGCCCTTGTACCGTTCCTCGACACGAATGGCCATGCCGACGCTGTCGCCAATCCCATATCGGCACCAAGTCGATCCCACGCAACTCTACCGAAAAGTTAGCAGAAAACCCAATATCGAAGTGACGAATCAAGTCACTACTAACCTTGACAGTTCTTAACGATTTTGCGTAGGCGTGACCACTTTCCATTCCGGCATCGACCAGTTCTCCCCAGATTCCCAATAAATCCTTCTTCTTAGCACCAAAGAGATCTATCCGTTGGCCACCCGTAATCTTGCAATAGAGGTTGTGCTTTTCGGCGACCTTGCCTATGGTGATCAGCTGGGCAGGGGTAATCTCGCCTCCGGGAATACGCGGGACGACGGAGAACGTGCCGTTCCGTTGGACATTGGCCAAAAACCGGTCATTCGTGTCTTGGAGATGATGCTGCCGCTTCGACATGACGTGTTCGTTGTATAGGCTCGCTAATATCGACGCAATTGTCGGTTTGCAAACTTCACAACCGAGAGAGCCGGGATCTTTCCCAGCCTCTTGCATGATGGCTTCGAAGGTTTGTATCTGTTTCACCGCAATGATATTGTACAAATCCACTCTCGAGTAAGGAAAGTGCTGGCATACTGGAGGTGTCCAGTTAGGTTAATTCGATTCGATTATGCTTTGGGGAAGGGATTAGACACCCACAGTAATTTGAAACTTCCCGTCCTAAATCTTTCAGAGTTTTATTGATAATGCTCTGCACCAACGGAAGACAGCCACCACACCCAGTACCTGCTTTGGTGCAGGCCTTGATGTCGGCTAGGTTCTTGCAATCTCCGGATTGGACGGGTTGGACAATATCCCCCTTGGTCACGTTATAGCAAGAGCAGACCTGAGTATCATCAGGGCTATCTAGACGTTAGCAGTATGCCTCTACCGGCAACAAAAGATCAATCAGTTAGAAACTCACAGATCGGATCCGTCAGGATCTGTGTCCGTTTTGCCGCCCAATATGAATTGACTCGGAGGGACCTCGAGCGGAGTACGATTTCGGACCATTTGGGCGAGCTTCGCATAGTCGTTCGTATCCCCAATCATCATCCCGCCAACTAGATACTTGCCATCAAGCGTAAACAAGTACTTTTTGTAGACGGCGCTGAAGGGATCCTTGTATGTCAGTGCTTTTACTGGCGGTGCTACACGGCCGCCGTCCTCGGGCTCTTCTCCCGGAAGTGTTCGCCTCAGACCGTTAGGAAAGCTGGGACCATCTCGGTCGGCGAAGAAGTCTCCAAAGCTGGCGACGTCTATGCCGAGCAGTTTAAGCTTCGTACTTGGGTCAATGCGGGTGAATTTTCGCGGCTCTTGGAACCGGCCTTCTGTAAGGTTGAAGGAGAGAATATCGGCCATCTCGACCCCAGGGGCAATGATGCCGAAGGTCTGGTCTTTCCAACACGCACAGTCACCAATTGCGTAAATATCGGGAACAGACGTTTGCAGACTAAACATTTTGAATTAGAATGGAAAAGTCGTGGATTGGTCTTACGAGGTTGCTTACTCTTCGCCGACGACAAAGCCACCAGTCCTCGGACCGATCGTGATTCCAGCACTATCCGCAAGCTCGTCTCGAGGTCTTACACCAATCTGCATGTGCCAATAATAGTCAGTACTTGAATATTTCTTACATCGACACGGAGTAGAGGATATTTTACCGCAAAGCAAACACAGCTGCAGTCCAGCTTCTCACCATCCTCAAACGTAATGCCAGTGACTTGGTTAGCGGCGTCGATATCAATAGCTGCGATCCGCTTCTTGTGCTGAACCTCGAGACCAAGCTCGCGCACCTTTTCCGTCACCAAATGTCCAGCGTCTGCGTCCAATTGCCTGGCCAGAAGATACTCGTTTCGATCGATGATCTTGACGGACGAGAACGCATCGAGATCCATCATGGCTTTGGCGGCTTCGAGACCGAGTAGACCACCACCGACCGCGACTCCTACCGAACCTTTATTTCGCGTGGAGAAGTCGATCAAGGCTTCCAAGTCTGCAATCGTTCGATACACGAACACGCCTTTGGCATCGCATCCTGGTGTATATTTTGGTAGTACTGCATCTGAACCAGTCGCTAGAACTAATGTATCGTAGGGGATCACATCGCCGTTGGCGGTAGAGACGTATTTGTCTTCGGGGATTATCGTCGTCACTCGAGTGTTAAGGTGGTAGCTCAACCAGCCATCCTCAAAGGACGAATACTTGTAAGAGTTGTTAACGAGTGTTTCTTGTCGAGGATAACGAGGTGCCAAGACATCGCCATACCCATTCCCGTGGATTAAGATAGAGATTTTCTATCACGCGATGGTCGAAAAATGTTGACAGACCCACGCGATTATACGCGAGGTGCGACTCCTCTCCAATTACAGTAATATCATATTCTCGTCGCTTCGCATCGAGTTTTGTCAATTTTTCTCTGTCGACGTTTCGTAGATGTTGTTAGACCTCTCGTAATAGTAATCCTATTCAAATTGTTCGAATCGTTGGGAGACTTACATGAAAGCCATGGCTACCATGCCCAATCCCACAATCACAATGCGTTTTCTGTGGTGTCCATTAGCATTGCTTTCGCTCGACCCATTCATTTCGTCTGTTCTTTGGCCCTTCATGGGCCCGATAGTGTGTTTGCCGTTCGTGTGGTATGCGGTGGGATACCCGTCACCGTTTCCGGTGCTGTGGTAGTTTTGCACGGAGCCGTTCGTAACCTCCATTTCTGTGCTTGGAAAAGTACCCTCGGCCGGACAAATACCGAGACTATTAAACAGCGGAGTCCAATTTTAGGGGGATGGATGGGGGTCCATTTAAAGTACGGGTTCAGGAAGCAAGGTGAATCGTTTAATGCCAAGTTTCTAAAGTTTCTTAAGGCCATTTCTGAAGACGTCATGATTTGACGATGCCGAGCCGCGTCTGAATGTAATATAAACTAACCCTCTCAATATAATGGTGTCCATTGCAATCCCTGAATTACAGATCCTCATAACACCTTCCCGGCTGGTCTCGTCCAGGAACGCCGACCGGTCGACGGAGGTAGATGATAGCGCTAGTTGCCATGGCGGGATATGATTGGCTGAAGAACATGCAGGATCTTTTCATGCTGTTGCGCCCGTCCTGAGATAAGCTTTCCTTTCCTCCCACGGGTTAACGTGCCGATCCAGTTCACGCAAGGCAGAAGAATAAGAAAGATAGCCACACAACGATAAGGAGGAAAGTAGCGGGTCCTTGATAAGGATGATCCCGCCGTCTCCGTTCCCTGCCATAGGTAGGAATATAACTACTGTTCCTTCCCTCCGCGGAGATGTTCAGACTTCCTCTGATTTTCTGTGTGAGAAGTCGACATCATTCCAATTCTACTCGACGGTACGCCCGCAAACAACAGGATCCGCGATAAGGGAGGCCAACACATCGACTGCGGCAATTACTCTCGATTACTTGACGATTACTTCTCAATTACTCTTATCTTGAAAGCTCACCCTCCGCGGAGATCTGTTCGAATATGACGAGTTCTTTAGCTGCGGCCTCCGTATTATCAGCCGGAGTAAAGATCGACTTTCCGACTGTTGAGAGTTATTTCAAGGACTATTATCCATCAACTGCACAGGCTGAGAAGATGGGAACTCCTCCAGCAGACCCGTGGGGTTTACTTTGTTCGGTCTTAGCGGCACCTCGTAGACCCACACTGCAGTTTCTGGCTAGTAGAAATGGCGTCAATCAGAATTTTTGCCTGTCGTTGCATCGAGTTCTTCACTGACTCTAGACTACACTTGCACTCGGCATGTCTCCATGTCCAGAACTGATGCGTCTGCGGCTTTCGGCACATTTGGACGTTGCACAAATAGTGATTAATGACTTTCTTCTTTCTTAATTTTGTTATGTGGCCATGAAGCCGTCCATGATCCATGTTGTTAAAAGTGAGAACACCACTTCTCAAGCCCGGTGACGGTCGCCACTGTCTCTTTCTACTCCCGGCACCCTCCTACTGGACCTGAAAGCATGGCTGCTATAAACACCCTCCGCATCAAACTGCCAGCTCCCCCTCCCGGGCCGGCAGCCTCGAGTGTACTTGACAAAGACAAGGATACACCGGATAGTCATGTCGCGCGTGATGGCCGCCTCATCCGACTAACCGGAGTTCACCCCTTTAACGCCGAAGCACCCCTAACGGCGCTTTACGATGAAGGTGAGATCATGTCCCAGTGATGAAGGATCTTGTAGACTAGAAACTTATTTCTTCTTAGGCTTTCTTACCTCTGTGGATCTCTTCTATGTCAGGAACCACGGCCCTGTACCCCAGGTCCTCGATGAAGATGTGGTATCGTGGGAGATTAGTGTCGAAGGGTACGTTTTACCTAGAGTCATACGATCCAGTACGTAGGGCTAACTACTCCATAGACTCGTGGAGAATCCATTTACGATCACACTACAGCAGCTGGTTGAAGAATTCGAACAAATTACACTCCCTATAACCCTCGTCTGCGCCGGGAACAGGCGTAAAGAGCAGAACATTGTGCGCAAGACAAAGGGCTTCTCGTGGGGCGCCGCGGGGTTGTCAACTGCTCTGTTCACGGGCACTCTCGTGGCCAATGTTTTGCGCAGAGCCAGACCACTGCGAGGTGCAAGGTATCTCTGCATGGAAGGCGCTGACAAGCTTGTGAGTGTTGCGAATCCACTCTAGTTCTCCTTAATCCTTCCTTTCCCGGTAGTGGCTAACGTCTGTCCAACCAGCCAAATGGGCATTACGGCACCTCCCTGAAACTCAACTGGGCCATGGATCCAAATAAGGGCATCATGATCGCACATGGGATGAACGGCGCCCCTCTCAGGCCAGACCATGGCCGGCCACTCAGAGTTGTTGTCCCGGGGACCATCGGCGGTCGCAGCGTAAAGTGGCTGAAGAGGCTGATCGTGACCGCTGAGCCCAGTGAAAATTGGTACCACTACTACGATAATAAAGTCCTTCCGTGAGTATGATGTTGGAACCGGGTCGACAGGATCTCAACTAACTCAGCATCTAGAACCGTTGTGACGCCTGAAATGTCGGCAGCTGAGCCAGGTTGGTGGCGGGATGAGAGATATGCGATCTATGACTTGAATATTAACTCCGCCGTTGTGTACCCACAGCACGATGAGGTGATAGGCCTTGCCTTACCGAGACAAGACTATCCACTTCGAGGATACGCATACGGAGGAGGCGGCCGTCGCATCACTCGCGTTGAGATATCCCTTGACAGTGGTAAATGTGAGTAAAGCCCTGAACCATCGACTCGCGTTTTCTGGACACTAAACCCTATGGCAGCATGGAGACTCGCCCAAATAGACTACCCCGAAGACCGGTTCCGCGAAGCCGACATCGACATGTTCGGTGGACGGCTCGACGTGTATAGCAGAGAAACCTGCTTCTGCTGGTGCTTCTGGACGTACAACGTTTCGATCCTGGAGCTGCGAAATTCGGATAGCATCCTCGTCAGAGCCATGGATGAGTCCATGATGGTGCAGCCACGAGATATGTATTGGTCCGTCTTGGGAATGATGAATAATCCCTGGTTCCGAGTTACCATCGAGAAAGGCGACCAGTGGATCCGCTTCCAGCACCCGACGTCGCTTCTACCAGGAACATCCGGATGGATGGACAAGGTGAAGAAGGCGGGTGGAGACTTGCTCAATGGTCGCTGGGGAGAGAAGGGGGCGGGCTTGGAGGAGCCGCTCACACCACCCGTGGAGCAAGAAATCCAGATGACGAATCCGGAGTCTACAAGGCTGTTTACGTTGGAAGAGTTTCAGGGGGAAGCTTCTCAGGAGAAGCCCCTGTTTGTTGTTGACGGCCATGTTTACGACGGGACGGCGTATCTTCAGGATCACCCTGGTGGAGCGCAAAGCATCCTGACATCAGCTGGGTCAGACGTCACGGAGGACTTCATGGCAATTCGTAAGGACAACAGATATTTCCCCGAGTCTCACATATCCACTAACGCTTCATGCAGACAGCGAAAATGCCAAGGCTATGATGCGTCAGTACCACGTCGGCACCCTCGATCAAGATGCGCGGAAACGTCTCGGAGCTTCAGTCGGCGAGGACGAGTTATTGGCATCAAGGTCCGAGTTCTTGCACACTAAACATTGGGCAAAGGCAACGCTCGGAGATGTCAAGACCTTGTCCCACGACACAAGGCTCTTCAGGTTCACGTTTGACGATCATCAAACGGTTGGTCTCCCAATCGGTCAACATCTCATGCTGCGCATCAAAGATCCAGGAACAAACGAGAATATCATCCGAGCATACACGCCTATGTCTGAGGGAAGTCAAAAGGGATCGGTTGATCTCCTCATAAAGCTGTATCTCCCCACAACAGCCTTGGCAGGAGGCAAGATGACGACTGCCCTAGATAAAATTGAAATAGGCACAGAAGTCGAGTTCAAAGGCCCCATCGGCAAGCTTGAGTATCTTGGCCGTGGCGAGGCTACCATCAGCGGAGTCCGTCGCAAGGTTTCGTCCTTCGTTATGATATGCGGAGGAAGCGGCGTGACCCCAATCTTCCAGGTGTTCCGCGCCGTGATGCAGGATTCTGAAGATACAACCTTCTGTACGGTGCTCGACGGCAACAGGCAGGAGGAGGATATCCTGTGCCGAGAAGAGCTCGATAGTCTATCTGCCTTGAAGAAAGACTGCTGCAGAGTGATCCATACCTTGACGAGCCCATCGGCGGAATGGACGGGGCAACGGGGTCGGATATCGGCAAGCCTGCTACGGGCCGAGGCGCCCCCAGCAGAGGATCGAGTCGCTCTCATTTGTGGACCTGGAGCAATGGAGTCATTTGTGCGAGAGACGTTGGAGAAGATCGGGTGGTCGGAGGAGAACATGGTTTTCTTCTAGTCGACGTTGCATCGATTTATAGTGCCAGGCATGAGCAAGTGCTTGGGGATAAAACAAATAGTAACTGGTGTGATGATTTAAATTAAGGAGTAAAGTTTATTGGTATCATCCTAGATGCTCTTCATCTTTGACGATGGAACCTCTATATGCTATCCTTCAAGTACGTGAAAAATGAGCAGCGCGACAGATGCAACGGGGTATATACGCAGAACACGAACGCTCAACCGAGATCCAACCCATCCGTGATCGAACCAACACTAATTAAATCCCTCGTATCAATGCTCAACGTGTCTATGCATATCGGTAGGGCACCTTGACGTCTTTTGATGATGGCTCCTCGCCGGGTGGAGGAGTTATCGACACAGCTGGGACGGGGATTGGCGCCACCGGCACAGGTTCAGCGAGAGAGGCAGGTCCAGGGCTTATCGGAGACACATCGCCCCTCGGCGATGTGCTTTGGTCGGGCGATGGCGTAGGCTGCGAGGGAAGAGATGGGAGTTCTCGGTTCTGTGCCGCGCCTGGAGCAAAGGCTTGCCCCTCGGGTAGGGCCACAGGTGGAGGGGGTACGAGCACTTTACCGTCGCGTTGGGGCGGAGGGGGAAGGTTGACCATGCCCGGAGGAGGACCGATTATGTATCCAGGAGAGCCATCTTGTTTCCTCTTGCCGGCCCAGCAGCACAAGCCGCGGCGGCGACAGCAGAACAGGGCGAGACTGATGATGATGACGATAATAGCGACGACGGCAATGCAGACGCACACAATCACGGCGATCGCGGCGCCGTTGCCACCACCCCCAGAAAAAGAATCGATTCCTCTGTCTCTGTCCGAAGAACAGTCTCTGCTTTGGCACGAGCTGGACCCGAGATCGGACTCGGGAATGTAGGCACCGTAACTAGCGAAGGGTACGATGGTGTCGTCGGAAGAAGTGGCCTCGTCGGCGGAGCGAGAAGGGGCGAATCCGACATAGTTATTGTAGTTATCAAACACAACATAGGTTCCCTTGAGAACGCTGCTTCCGAGATACCAGTTGCTCGATGAGTATGTGTAGTCGTCGTCATAATCATAATAGTCATCGTCACCGTTAGATATGGTTTGAATACCGAACATGCAGGTATTGGTTCCGTTGTTCTCGACGAGCTCATCTAGAATGTCCGAATATAACGCCCTAGGTAGAATAAGGTCACGAAGAGGGATTCGCACGATAATCTCGTCGTTTTCGCCCAGGCCGAAAACCAGCTCTTTGGTAGTGTCCCCGGACCCCGAGCAGGGAATTGTGGCAAACGCTGCTGAAGGTTGAGCAGAAGCGCCGGCCAGGCTCCAAATCTTCCGGGCAAGGGTGGATGGCAGGTTGGTCAAAGGCGACGAGGGATCTATGAACACGTATGGTTGGTAGAGAGACAGAGCACTAAGCACAGGCTCGGAGGTGATGGCGTCGGATGTTTCGCTGACATTGAGAGAACTGAGGGCGGCTCTGAAACCAGAGTAGGAGTATGACCTGGACCGGCTCAGAGTCTTGATTGTCCCAGTAAACTTGGAAGTGTCGACGGCACCGAATAGAATATTACCGGACTCGAGGCTCGGGCCGTCTACCGAAAAGCTATACGCCGGCGACGAGATAATGCCCGCATTCGTAAGTTGCTGAAGAAAGTACGCTTCGTCCGAAAGACCGCTGGAAGCTGCAGCTAGGCCGAGAACGCCTTGTGTTGAGTACCTGGACCCCTCGGTCGCTAAACCCAATGTCATGTCCTTAATCTCGGTGTCACCGACCCGTACCGTGTCTCGAAAGTAATTTCCGTAAACCGAATCGGTGCTGGTTGAGTCTTGGAAGGAACTCGAGGAGAATTCGTACGTGGATGATTGATTGGTCCAAACTACTGAAATATTAGGGAACCGTTATGGCGAAGCCAAGACAAGAGGATGCTCGAGCTTACGGGCACCATATTTGCAATTCCTGACCAGATAGTAACCATACGAACAGTACTCGACATCAGGAACCCAAGTATATTTCGAGCCCATGCTCACTAGAACTTGGATTTCTTGAGGCGGAGTGCCGACCGTGATGTTGACGACATAGTTGGGATAAGGACCGCCAGTTGGGCCCTGCAAACCGGTCGATGCACGTCGCTGTAGGGTCGAGGAGTCCGCGTTGTCGGTCGCGCGAGAGAAAGGAAGGTTGAGCTGGGCGACCGCAGTTGTCGCGCCCAAGATGGCGCCAGCTAAGATCGGCGACCGCATTGCTGAAGGAATGCTAAAGAATGACTGAAGTTGGGAGCATCACGCGACGAGGAAACAAAGAGGGGAGGATTTTACCAGGCAAACAGCGGAAACGACAAGATTTAAGGTCCGCAGGTTCGCTTGGGGAAGAGAAATTACGCGATGGATCCAGGGTCACATCGCGTGGCGTATCCGGCTTTTCACAGGCTCGCACGAAATACCGGGTCCTTTTGCTTGGCTCTAATTTAAGCTACTACCTCGATAAAGCATAGTCACATTTTCCAAGATTTTGACATCTGTACGAAGTGCGAAGTAAAGCCTTCGTCCGCGGCCGACTGAGTATGAGAATATACCCAGTGCTGAAATTTAGTTTTCCCTCGATTGCTTCACAGCAATAGGGTGAAAAGCCTCGCCATTTCTTCCGATCCTCGTTCAAGTCCCTGTATTCCAGAGATGGCTACCTGGGAAGGGACTCCGTGACAGGAAGTTTTTCTCTTTTCTTTTCTCGTTCAGGGGTGGTACGAACATGGGCCTCTGAGTGGCTGAAGTTTGCAAGGGTGAAAGGGAGAATCTCTAACGCCAACCACCAAGAGCACTCCTTGCTCTGTGCAACGAAGCTTAACTGAAAGCGGCTCGTGACACACAGATCTCAGCCCACCTGTCCTGATCTTCTCATCATTTCACAACGCTCAGATTAAGGGGTTCTCTGGGCAATGGTTTCTCTTCGGCGGTACGCCGTAACGTTCAAATCTAAGGTTGGCCGGCCAAGTTGGGGAGTGTGGTCTTACGTCTGGATGCGGAATAAAATAACAAGCTCAGGACGTTATGAATCAAATAGGCGTCGACGTTAACCGTCTGAAGGGATTTATTCTTCCATCGACGATAATTGAAAATAATCGAGAAAATATTGGATGGTAGTACGGAGAGGGGAAAAAAAGAAAAGAAAAAAAAGAAAATGGCAAAAAAGCTCGGCTCCGGGATCGAAACCCCATTGCCTACGAAAACGATCCGGGGTCGTTTTCTAACCTATTGAGTCGTTTGGTCTTGGACCACCAGACCATCATGAGTGCAGGCTCACTTGAACAACTCGGCTGGTAGATCTGCTCTGTAACCTCATATATAAACAATTACTGTGTCCATTTTTGGGAACGAGAATGGCGGAAGGAGGAAGGGAGGGAGGGCTCCTTCCGTCTCAAGGCTGCCAGAGAAAGAGGAGTTGATTGTATCGAACAGGCAACCCCTGTCTGCTCCTGTCAACGGGAGTTCTGGATCAACGGCGAGATCAAAATATTGCCAGAGAATGCCGCCCTGTTTGTGGATAATAGCCGTGCTGAATTCCGACGAAGAGCAGAGCCTCGGTATTGGTATTAACCACTTTAGAGCTGGTATTAGACGAGAAAACGCTTCCTCGGCACCAAATCACACTTTTTGTTACTATTTTGGTTTACAATTTAAATGCTTAGCTCACACATTCCATTTTTCTTATGCGTACGGCTCGGCTCGTCTTGGCTGAGCACCCAAATCGATGATCAAAGTAGATGTCCCGGCAATGCGTCGGGAAGTTCATCAAAGGACATTATTCTATCGCTGTGTCCCCTCCTAAATCATCCCAAATATTGAAGTCTTCAAATGCGGTCACATCATCAACGGTGAAGAGTGGGGGACCCAGCTCTATAGCTGGACCATAGTCGAAGCCGCTGAAGGCACCATGATCGTTTCCCAGGATTTGCGGAAGGAAGCCTGTTGAAGAAGCAGCCAGAAGCTCGATTTGAACTCAAGAGCACAGCTACTCGCCTGTAGACAGTTCCGTGCTGGCTGTATCTGAAACATCCAGCTGTATGCCTCTATGTTTACTCAGCAGTGTAGAAATTGTCATTGCCGCTCTTCTCGCCTGCTCTGAAGGGGGAGCGTGCATCTCCCATAGCGCCTTTGCCGTCTCTAAAGCCTTCAATATCTCCTCCTGTCTATAGATAGGGTCCGCGTTTCTCCCACCATAGCGTCTCTCATCTACCCTGCTCAAGACATAACAAAGCATCAAGGTGGCCTACAGAAACTCGTGGTTTCTAGTAATAGCACTGATTTTCCATCGACTGCCAAACAAAAGACCACCTGGTTGAGTCTCTTCTTTCATTCTTCGCTGGTGCTCTAGAATGGCCAGAGCTGCATCTAAACAGCGTTTATTCGATTCCGCGCTCTGCTCCGCGGAATAATCCTTCATGAAGCTCCGCCAATGGAGAAGGTAGACAGCCTTGTGGATAAGGATATCCAAAAATATTCGGTGAGACAGAAGAGCAGGGTCTTCTGTAATTGATGCTTCAAGTGACTTGTAACGAAGCAATTCGGGTATATTATCAATGGCGGTTTCGAGTGCTGCCGACTCCGAAATGGTTGCCGGACTTGGCACTGATGCCGCTTCGGTCACGTCGTATATTTTAGCAGAGAGTTCAATCCCATCTGCGTGCTCTTAAAGAAATCCGTCTGATACAAGGTCATCCAGGCTCGCCGCCGCAACTCCTCTTGCAGCGGTCGTATGTTTTCCCAGTGGGAGGGATCGCGGTGCAGCCCCATGCGGAATGCGAGGCGAATAATAACACCCAGCAAGGCCCAGTTATTCATCTCAATATCAATGTTGACGTGTTGTTCGAGGACGAAATGCAGCACCAAAGTTTCGATGGTAAAGCTACTTGGTCTGAGATAATTTCCTGCGTGCAAGCAGTGGATCGTGAGTGCCCGATAGGTCTCGACAACATTCTCGACGTCTAGACCCGTCGATATCGGCGTTTCACCCATCTCCTGCTGCTGTTGGAGGAATACGGACATGGCCATGACGCTGAACAAGAGTCCTATCCACATTATGGGGGTACCTGCTGGATTCGACCAGAAGTTTGCATACTGTGGGGAGATAGTTGAGCGAAAGTTACCTGGCGCGGACGGTGAAAGTCATATTTAAGCAGCTAAGGAGCCAAGTGATAGGGCAAGTTACTGACCTCCGTAAGAAATTTGTTCCAGTGTAAAATAGCTCTTTCCCCCCTCACTCATTAGTAACAGACATGAGAGTTTAGGTGACCAAGGCGACAATAAATACAAGGGGCAAAGTCAAACCCATTAAAGAACTGGGAGACAATTCTATCAACCACCTTGCGCAGAGGTATCATAGTAAGTACCTGGTCTCTTGAAAGATATGTAGTGCTAGTATGTAAGGATATTCTAGGCGTTGGAGATTCGTGAGCCAAGTCGGTATCGAAAGAGATTGATTCCTGGGTAGTGGCCATGGCCTCTGGATCAGGACCATCCTCAGACAATTCGTCTTTAAGACGTTAGATCTATCCTTAGTTAGAAAATCTCCTCATTATATCATCTCAGGCTCAACAAACATCTTCTAATATTGTCGCCCAATGCAATCTGCCAGTATAAGCATCCTGGTTGTCATCGAGACTGAGTGTGCCGATACTGTTCGTGATGCTGGCAGATGGGGACTGTGAAGCTCTGGTGCCTCTTGTAGATTATCCTCGGGGCGACGATGGCTTAAATGGTTGATTTGAGCCTGGTGTCCTGTCCCTCATTTCCATCACTAGGTTCTCAAGACGGGCAACTCTCTGGTAAGCCTGGTGACATCGCGTATGAGGACAGTAGTCCACAGCATCCTTTCTCTCTAATTTCGAAGACGTATATATGAATTCATTCAATTTACCGCGACAGATGCATGCATTGCATGGCAACTGCCTATCACATCGAAACCTAGGAACTATATGAGGATCCTTGTCCACAATTGGCGTTGAGGAGGTGAACTCACTTCCTTCCCCTGCAAAAGGTGCAGCTAAGGACGGGTTTGTCCCGTCTCCTATTGTATGTTGTCGGGGCCATGTCGGCGTCTTGGATGTAGATTTATATCGTAGCACAATATCCCAAGATAGACATTGAAAATATATTGGCCGGCAGGGTCAAGAGGGCCAGCTTGGGTCACTATGTCTGCGATGTCTGAGCCGCTTGCTCAAAAACCCCGCTTCTAAACTAGTTCTGAGTGCATGTGGATCCGGATAAGCTTTGATTATTGAGTTCCGATTTGCCGTCAGCTTGCAGTCTATTCCATGATTGGGTTCCTCTCAGAGCACAGCCCCCGAGCTGGAAGTTTAACGCGACAGTAATAGGACAGTGATGCTTTGACTGTGGGCGAGGTTCAAAGGTTTAAGCCAAATGCACATAGGAACTCGATGTACTTCTGTTCAATCCTCCTATACTATTTCTGCATGATCTATCTAACAATCGCCCCCCTCAGCACACATGCAAATCAAGGTATTGGTTTATATACAGCCTCCATGCTCCAATACCCCCTAATTTGCGCCTTTCTTTTCCTCCGCCTTAGTTTCCTTAGCTCGGCCAGGTAAATCAGCACTATTCTCACCATCTCCTTCGGCCTTTTTAATGTCCGATTCCTTCGAAGTAACAGCCTCCTTGGTTTCCTTCACGTTGCGCCACTCCATGACCAGAGCACCGAGTATGGACAGGGAAGCCATGGTGAGAGTAACCTGGAAACACACACGCACCGACGCGTTGCACGCCTTTAATGCTGCCGTTCGACTCTCGGGTGGGACGAGGTCTAGAATCTTTGTCAAACCGGCGCCCTCGATCTCCTGCGGAGTAATGCGAGTAATACCAGTGAGGCGTTTGACGAGCTGGTTATCGAGGATATTCTGACCCACAGAAGCGAAGACGGCGCCGAAAACGGTTTGGGAGAAAAACATGAGAGAAGCGCCAATGGACACCTGATCTCGAGGTAGTACAGTCTGGGCAGCCATATTGGGTGCTTGGAAAGAAGCTCCCAGGCCAAAGCCGTACAGGATTTAGTATCCAATCCATTGGCCGAGACTCATGTCAACCTTGAGGGTGGTAAGTAGACCGCTGTCAATGGTGGTCACGCAGATACCGAAGATCATGAAGGGCATGTAATAGCCTGTGCATGTCGTCAGGATGCCCGTGAGGACGGACGCGATGACCATGGGAATCACCATTGGTAGAAGGTGGACGCCGCTCTCTACCGCCGTGTCGCCGCGAATGGCCTGAAACCAGATGGGGAGGTAGTAAACTAGCGGTTTTGTGTTAGCTGGGCACAGGTAACTCGAAAACAACCTCCAACTCTGGTAAATATGCGGACTTACTAAGGAGGGTTTGATGCACGCCGGTGCAAGAGCTTGCCCACAAGCCGCCTACAATACACTCTTGGTAAGGATACTCGGTGGCACCGTGGCACTCTCAGGTCGCCACCACTGAATGACAGAGAAGATTATGAGTAGCACAAAAGCGAGGACGAGTAAGACTATAATCCGACCGTCATCCCACTTGAATAGGGGTATTAGAATCTACCGCTTCTACTGGTAATACGGAAGAGGGCAGGCAAGGCAAGACACTTACGCTGTACGTAAATCCTCCCCATTGCAAAGCTAAGCACAAACACACCACCCCTGGAAGGAGAGCAAACTGCCCCTCAAGGTTGCGCTGCCGAACCTTTTCACCAAGGGTCTTAAGGGTGTTGGGCCGTTCGGGGATGTGGAGAAGACAGAAAACGAAGATAAAGACTACGGCTCCTAACGGGAGGTTGATGTAAAAACACCATCTCCAAGTAACGTGAGTTGTGAAAGCGCTGCCGACTAATGGACCGATGACTGACGCGATACCAAACACAGCACCAAAGAACCCCTGGTATTGCGGACGTTTGGGGAGGGGGACGGCGTAGACAATGATGGCGATCTGTGAGTGAAAACACGTTAGCCTTGTCAGGAATAACAGGGCCTGAAAGGACGGGGCAGAAGAACATACGATACCAGGCTGGACTCCCCCGGCTCCCGAACCAGCAATGGCTCTACCATTGATGAAGGCAATCGAGTTTGGTGCGGCACCGCAGATGGCCGAGCCCACCTCGAACAGCATAACAGCCATCAGGAAGGTAGCTTTAACGCCCATGAAGGTATATATCTTCCCGAACAACAACATGAATTTGCAGTTGGTCAGAAGGTACGCAGTGCCATACCAGCCGATGTCATTCGTCGAGTGGAAATCATTCGTGATCTGCGGTATCGCGGTCGTTATAATCAGCTTGTCCTGCAGAGTAGAGACGGGGTTGGTTAGCTTTTGCGCGCGCAATCACATGAAATAGTCTCTCAGAATGGTATCTCCAAGCATACGAGCGCAACTAGAAACATGCCAATGAAGATGGAAGTCATCAGCAGCACGAGTCTCAGCCCCGTGGGGTAGACGAAGGCGGTGGACGTCATAATAGTGTTTTGCGTGAGTTCGTTCTCTTCGACAGGAGATTTCAAGAAAAAAAAAATTGTGTATGTCAAAATGTTCTTATTTGAAGCCAGGAATCAATGTTGACCGATGAGGCAATTGATCAATGCTATATAGTACGGAAGAAGTGACTCTCCGGCGCTCCGCATCCGCTGTGCGACCGTCCGCGATTGACCGTCCGCCGCCCTGGGACACGCGACGATCCAACCCTCCGTCACGGAGCGAGCAGTTTTTTTCCCTGGCCTACGGATAGTACGCTGTGCTAAAGCTAATTATAGGCAGACTCATTTTCTTTCTAATAATTCTTCCTGCCGCCTTGAAATCCGCGGACGGCGTCTGAATTAATTGATTTCAATTTACTTCTATGCCAATTTTAACGAAAATTCGTGGGGCCGTCCAATAACTCGTTGAGCTCATTTCCGATACCACATTCTCGTCGTCTTCGTTGCCCTCATCTTCCTCTGCAACAAAAATACGCCGTATAGCAACGCTTCTGCCGTCGGCGGGCATCCCGGTACGTAAATGTCCACTGGCACGATCCTATCGACACCCCTCACAACCGAGTAGCTATAATGATAGTAACCGCCGCCATTTGCGCAACTACCCATACTGATGACCCATTTTGGATCCGGCATCTGGTCGTAGCATAGTCGTACCGCTGAGGCCATCTTGTTCGTTACTGTGCCGGCTACGATCATGACATCGGCTTGACGAGGGGATGCGCGGAAGATGATTCCAAGGCGGTCCTGGTCGTATCGTGGCATTGAGGCATGCATCATTTCGACACCGCAGCAGGCGAGACCAAACGTTAGGGGCCACAACGAACCCTGACGCGCCCAGTTGACGAGACCATCGAGTGTAGTCCTACATTTCGCCTTTCGTTAGCGTGAAGAATTCTAAAAGCATCCCCTATTTGGATGGACCGTATCGGCGATGTACGTACAAGGCATACTCGGCCAGCCCCGTGGGGCTTTTCTCGGATGTCAAGGCCATATTTCCCGTCTTTTTGACACCTGCTTCACTTTTTCGGACGGAGGTCATTTCTCGGCGTTGGCCCGAGATGGTCGCTATAGGCAGACGGGGAAATCGCTTGCGGGTGTAAACAGGTACGACTCGTGTACTGCGCGAAAGCAGACCTGGTAGATGCAGGTCGCTCCGAGGCCGAAGCCACAACCCGACTTTACGCATTGTTAGGCAATGGATACTGAACGGGCGGGTTACCCATGTTCTATTCTTGGGGAGTAAGGTGAACTCATCATACCGAGCTTTCCTCGAGCCGTCATTAACAAGGGACGAAGGATTCGGTTCTGGAGGTAACGTTTTGTAAACCAGGGATGTTGCGGCAATGATGGAAAGGGGAAAGACCTAAGAATTCACCGACCCCAGGCAACAACAAAAGAAGAAGAAGAAGAAGAGGGAGAAGAGGAACAAATAATAAAAGAGCGATGCGTTTATGACGAGATTAGTCAAGACGGAATTTCCGGGATGGCAGTCGCTTCTGTGTTGTCTTGCCCGTCCAACTCCGGTGAAAACCCACCGAGGACCCACCGGAGGACGGATTCGACCGCACTGGTCTTTTGCTTCAGAAAGAAAAGACAGCTATCACCAAAACCAAGGAAAAAGAGGGGAAAAGAAAACATAAAAGGGATAGAAAAAAAGAAAAAAAAAAAAACCTGACATCTATTCCTGAGCCTCCCTCGTGTTGGAGCCAGTGAATGTGAACTCCGTCACCATTCGGAGAAACCATCACGGGGGTTGGTCTGGCCGTTGACATAGAGGGGCAGCCATGGCCCGACTCATATGCTGCCGGCAACTTTACGGCCTGTTCCCGGGGATTCGGACCAGCGACGAGTGTTCGCTAATAATACAAGTTCCGCGTCCTGCTATCGATGGCAGCGCGTATTAAAATTCTTACATAGCACTCCGGCCTGATGCAAAGGCCTATCAGCTCCTTCCAGTCGGAGACGCTGATAAGACGACTCCAAGAATTGCTTTGTCCCTCCAAAGTGGCTGGTTAGGTGTGGCTTATTCTTCAAAGGACAATTGCACTTTCCACTTGCGTAAGCACACCCCGCTTTTCCCTCCAGGAGCTTCTTGGCCATCCCTCCCCATCAACACACTCTCTCAACTCTGTTCGACCGTTTCATCGCATCTTGCAGACAACTTTCACAAACTGCGACTTGTCGAAGATTAAAAAACATACTGGACGATAATATTTCAGCAATGGATCAACGTCGTATTATAATCAAAGCTTGTGTTACCGATATTGAAGGCTTGCATGAGGAGAGGGTGAAGAATCTTGGTCAAACCTTCTGTGTGAATGTCCTCCAACGGGACCTTAATCTTAGTCAAGATCTTCCACGCGATGAGATGCACTTTCTTCCCGATTGCGACTCGGTCAACCCAGTACCTGCCTGGTTTATCTACGATCTCAATTATAGGGGTAAGATTAGTGTGCAGGAGCTTGAGGAGGTAACACATGAGGTATACTTGGCCTCGTTAGTAAATCACCATTGGTATGAAGCTACTATTTCTCATTTAACATAATTAAGATCTAACTATAAACAGGCAATTCGTTCGACGGCAGAGATGGGAGAGTCAAGCTAAAAAGCGTTGTCTAATGTATCCTTGGGGTGGCGCTGATATATCAACTGGGACCAGGATTCCCCTTGAGCCACGACGATGAACAATCCTTTCGACCGATGTATATTATGGGGTTTCTGGAGGTGTTTCGCCTTTACACTGGGGGCAGTCGTCATCTGGATCGTCCTCTTGAAGGATATGAACGTTGTCTCGATTTCGACACATGACGCCAGTCTGCCGTGCGTGGTCGCATCTCATTACATGTTTAAAGCGGTCCCGATGCTCGCCACGTTCCTCATGGCATCAGCACATCGAAATTCGACGTAAACATTTTCACACATATGTAACGCTATTAGCCGGAACATATTGCTTAGATCAGGAAAGAAAAAAAAAACTCACATTGGCCGCAAAATTGAGTGTATTATGTTGTTTGGATTCTAGGTCACACAGCTCACAAGGAAGCCGGATGTGGGGTTGAGATAAGTTTGAATCATACAAGACAGCCATCAAATGGGGTTTGTTTTGTTTTGATTTAGGTCATGTGGTAGTCGATGCCGAAATCTCATTTGCTTCAGATTATGTAATGCTTGCGAGGTTCCTTCCCTTCAATGTTATCTCAAAATCGTGTCGCGTTGAGACTGTAAGACCATCCATCGTCCTCGGCACTTTCACACTCGCTGAGCTAAAGATGTGAATTGAGTCTAATTTGGCCAACTCGGATTCTAACCTCTCGCATACACACCTCTATATGCCGGAAGCCGTCCCGTCAGCTGGACCTTCGTCTCGACTCGCCATCCCTAATCCACGGAGAGATACCGATCGGTTAGATAAGGCTGGTCTAACATCTCTTGAGCTGTCGGGGTCTCTAGGATGGAGACCGAGGATAAGGTAGAGATACCCGATGCCATCCTGGACAATGAAGTTGTGGGTTACGGTATTTCGTCCTGGGTCTTACGAGTCAACGCTGTAGCTAAATGCTACCTCTCCAACGAGCCCCATCTATGAGAGAGGGAGATTGCCGTCTACGAGCGTCTAAAAACGGATGATGGCGGATGCCACGACGCCATCATTCCGTTCTATGGAGTGCTAGACAACCAGAGTGTTCTTCTCCAGTTCGCGGCGAATGGCTCTATCAGGCAATACTATGCGAATAATACCCACGATACTCCCCTTTATACCCGAATTCTGTGGGCTGAACATGCTGCCGTAGCTGTCGCCTTCCTCCATTCTAAAAACGTTCTCCATGGCGACATATCATGCGACAACATATTCCTCGATGAGAACCTTAACGCCAAGCTTGGCGATTGTGCAGGCTCATCTATCGATGGACTGCCCCAGAGCAACTGCGAATGCGGTAGAGGGTTCCAAAATGATCTCATAAATAAGTTAGAATATAACTTGTAGACGGAGCCATGAGAGGAAGGAGTGTATGACAATTACTAGTGCGAGATAACCGTATCGCATTGAACTCCACATGGCATTTTAGGTGTATGTCTCCTCTGGTAGCTCTTTCTATGAGTCGTTTCTCCTTCATTTTATACGATTTTCGAATAACCCAGTCTAGGAAGGAAAAAGGGGGACAAGAGCCAAGTGCCTTGCCTCACTTATGAAATTGGCTTGTGCTGGAACTCCCAGAGCCTAGGATATAAACACCATCTCCCTCCCCATCTCATCCTCTAGCCTATCCACCCCATCTTCACTGCCGCCCTCAGTCACATCAAAATTCCCATACTAATAATACGTCCACCCTACATCTTTCATCTTGACATATTTCGCTTCTTTGCTGGGTACCTCCTTCGGCTGTCCTTCACCTCAGCAACCCCGGTTCTCTTCTTCAGATACCTCGCCTGGTTCCAAGGTAGTTCCTTGGAGTTGCGTTAAGAGCTTCCTCATACCAATCACACATCAACCCTCAACTTCCCTTCGTTTTCTTTCTGACGTAATGGCGTCCCATACCCAGGTGGCCAGGATGCCGCCGCATGAAGTTAAATTGTTGACCCGACACGAGGCTCAGAGAAAACTCTTCGACTTTATAGAGATGATTCCGCCCTGTTGGTTCAACGAATTTCGGGCCCGTGATATCAACGGAGTTTTGAAAGCATTCCAGCGATGCAATCACAATATTGATGATCCCAGGCAACAGCCACTCAACAAGGATATCAAAAACATGCTTCAGGAGACTCCTGTAGTAAAGCCCCCCATCTATGATATGTGGGCAGGCCTTATTTCCTGCTGGGATACGCGGACCAATTGGTTCCTCTGGCTCTTTCTCAACAGGATCCATGCCAATAAGTGGTCCGATATGGTTGGGCTGAATCCTGGCCGGGACGACGCCGTCCCCGATATCCTCTGCGGACCAGGTAAAGAGTTTATCTCATGGATGGAGCGCGACAATCACTTCCGCTCATTTTCTGACGACAATCGAGTCGTGCCCCCTCTTTCCAACGATGCGGCGGAAGACCTCCGAGACCTGTTTCGCGCCATCGTAGTCACAGAAGTTACAGCAGAGGAGATTAAGTGGCGCCTCCCAGTCGATCTCGATGAGTCGCCAGACGAAATTCAGACGACGCTCGCCAAGCCGATCCAGCCATGGCCTGCTGCAGAGGACAATCAGCAGGAGGAGAAAATTGTGACGACTCCCGAAACCACAATCACAGCTTCTACTCCGCTGTTGGAAGAAATCGAAACGCAGGCTTGTAGTGCGGATTGGCCTCTTCGCAAGGTTGTCTCGGGTCTGATGGACAGGGTGGTATTTTGGGGAGAGGCAGTATCCCGGGAACTATTCCGTCAGGTTACTGAACGCATCGAAGAGTTCGAGGCCTGTATCAAGGACGGCAAGAAAAGATTATTATGAGTAGAGAAAGACGTTACCACTCAGAAGCATCTCAAGCAATTAGATGAGATTCTAGAGCGGCTCGCCGACAAATAGCCAAGGTTCCTCTCTCTTCGAGGCACCTGTAGATCGTTTCAGTGAGCTGCCCCGGTCACATCGCATGCCTTTTTCACTATTATTGTTATTTTTTTTTCTTTCCTTTTTGTTTCAACAAGCCTTGCGATGTTATCTCAGTTGGTAATCCTCCCGAGGTTAGAGAATAAATAGATCTATATTGATGGAGAGAAGTTTGAGCCTACCGCACTTATCCTAAAATTCAAGAGCATTTGATCTAAATTTATAAATTTACCACTACAGCACCATCCAAGTCGGTGGATTTTGATGATATTTGCGTTTTCTAGACTAGGTTGAACACCGAGGCCATCCTCCGCTTGCTTGCCTTCCGGCTGCTATGGCTGGCTTCCTATTTCCGGCCCAGGCTTTAGAGTTGGTAATATTCGGAGGTCTCCTCTCGAAACTGCTGCCCGAAATGGAGGTTATTTCCAATGCTCTCGGAGTTTGTTGTTTTTTAAATGTTGAAACACTCAGGTGTGTCCAATGTCCTTTTTACTCTCACCTCATATATTATTCCATGCATGCAAGTCTTTTCGGATGCATTACCCCATAAATTGTCGATCCAACAAACGCCGTTCTCAATTGGGCACTTTTGAGACGGTGCATCCGCTTTCTTCGATCTCCCCAGCCGGAACCCGAATGAACCGTCGCAGGGTCGCCGATCTCACACCCACACGCAAATCTCATCGCAACAGACAGCAGCGAAACTGCCAATGATTGACGAAGAATTTCGAGAATTTTGTCGTGCGCCCCGGTTTGAGACCGCCGATTCTCCCTTGACAATGCAAGTGACAACCCGTCTACCCCTCTTCATCCCAGGTCGTCGGATACCCGGCATTGTTCTCTCCTAAAATATGTTTGTTTGGCATCATCCCGGCATACCCAAGTGATCTAGAGCATCTTTAGTTCCTCATCATCTCTTTTTGTACACCCATTTTCGCTGCCTGTCAAGATTCTTCCCGCCGCGGAGCGGAAATCGCACAACATTTGCCGTCCTCTTAAGTATCCGTACAGGCTTCACGAACGGCTCGACATATTTTTGAACAGTTTCCAGGAGTCCAGAGGGCGATTGCAGCGGCGTAGCCCGGAATTCATCATAGTCATCCTTCATGGAGTCTCATCCCACTGACCCTTCGGTCAAGAGCCTTTTCTGGATCCTGATATCCTCAGCGACATTGTTCATATTTCTGCGTCTCTACTACAAATATCGCGGCCAAGGCCTCCATCGCGATGACCTCGTCCTTTTCGCCTCTTGGGTTAGTCTATCCAGAATGTCATAATTCCGACAAGCTGTGCGCTAACTCCATGCTCCATGATTTAGATCGCACTCTTCGCAAACGGAATCGTCATAACCATGATAATAGACATTGCAACCGCCCGAGCACCCCCTACCGACCCGACGAGCACATTCCGAAAGCTGATCATCCTGGGCCTCACATCGACAACACTCGCTCTGCTTAGCCAGGCATGGAGCAAGACGTCCTTTGCCATGACCCTGCTCGGAATTACGAAGAAGAGAGATTGGGTCACATACTTCCTTTGGTTTGCCATTTTCAGCATGAACATCTCGTTCGTGTTGGCGGGGATCTTGTTCTGGGTCCAGTGCAGTCCCCTCGAGGGGTTGTGGAACCCCTCCGTTCAGTCCAAGTGTTTGAACCCATCTATTAACATTATATATGGGGTTGCGATTAGTGGTATGTTGTTCTCGCTTGACGGTGACTTGACTGTTTTTTTTTCTGCCGGCACATGAGATGTGACTAACTTCGCGCGTGGCAACAGCCTACTCGGGAATTTTGGATCTAGTTTTTGCGGTGCTGCCATGGAAGATTCTTATGCCTCTAAACCTGAGCACGAAGGAGAAAATAGGGTGTGCTATTGCAATGAGCATGGGCGTCTTGTAGGTGCCGCACTTCTGGTGTACTGACGAGAACATCATCATCTCGCTAACACATGGTGCGTAGTGCTGCGATGGCTGCCTTCATCAAATGCTCCAAGTTTCCCTCAATCGCCCCCGGAAGCACAGGTTAGTACTCTCAGGATCAAGGTACTGGGAATTTATGTTCTAATCATGGGCCAATCCACCAGGCGACAGTATGCAGCTCGCTATCTGGGGCGTTGCCGAGCCCGCTATTACCATAATCGCCGCTTCCATGCCAACCCTCCGACTCTTCGTCCGCAGGATAACGGGCCCGAAAGACTTCGACATGGAAGAGGGTAGGGCAGCAGATGAGATTGGGCTTCAAGAAATGCCCGCCCATAGCAACACTCGACACGGTAACACACCACCCCACGAATCTCAAGGAGCCCCTTAGGCTCCTTCCCGATCTTCACACAGCTTTACCGAAGGCAGAGAGGAATACGAAGGCGAGGTACGATACTGGGGAATCTGCTCGAAATGTTGCAAACGATACTGCTTCTTTTATTGGGATCATAGAATCATGGCTAAGTTTTGTGCGGTTTTTGGATTCGCTTGCTTTATGTTTACATGGGACTGGAGCACCGGCCGGACTGCATTGGATATGGATTCATTCGTTTATTTGTGTGTCTGAGTATGCATGACTGAGATTATATAGTTTGGTAGCTCCAATAAGTTACGTATTTACGATGATGGAAGAAGTAGGCAATTTCGCACAAGCTGCCTAGAGGGCCTAAATTGTGCGTTCCGTCTTGGACGATTTTTTGAAGGAATCAAAATTGAGCATGGAGAGCAAACTCCCATCAGAAGCCTTCGAATAGAATTTCTTTGAGTCGATTGTGCTCTTCTAAGTATATAAATAACCAGGAATTGGAAACGAAGTGACATCGGAACTTCTCGCCAGGGAACAATGGCCTTCCCTATCCAACCCCCATTTCAACTTATCATGTTCAATACCTTCATGGCGGTGACTAGGGTGGCAGGCTGCGCTGATAGCTGCACTGCAGGTCCCTACAACTGGGGCTGAAGAGGGTATCCGTTGACGCCCGACGTTTCCCAGAACGATCAGAAGTATGGTGAACGCGATTAAGGCGCACATCATGGCAACTGGCGAGGTTCCGACGCTGGATACGAAATGGTCTCGATCAAGGTTTCCGTCCTCGTCATACGTCTCTATCCGAACTGTAAAGATGGACTGAGACACAAGAAATTGGATAAGAGTTTGCAACAAGAATAGGGCTGTTCCGTATGTCCATAACATATTGAAGGGCCATAGCCCCCTCTGTTCGCCCTCGGGCTTCGAGACCATCAGGTGTTGGCCATCGTCGGTAAATCGCGCCCAATCACTCACGTATGCGGAACAAGTAACCAGACCTTGGTATATGATCCAGAAGCCTGCAAGAACCAACTGGGGTACATTCGAAATGGCTGCTATAGCGAGGAGATCTCCTTGGGTGGAGCCTCTGCTGATGGGTCTGAGATCGTGGTTCACTTTTCCGAAGTTGCTGAAAAATTTTGCTTCTCTGCCCGAATTCCGAGCTGTAATCAGGGTTGCGGCAATAAATGCGAGGCCAAAGAGGACACTAAAAAGTGCACTGGAAACAGAATTAGCCCGATTGGAGCTGTTCTCGTCGACCACGGAGGGGAAGGGAATCCTTACACGAGTGTCAGGCATAACCACTTATACGGGCCGGACCCTTTCCAAGCGCGGTACTGAGGAGCCTTGAACATTTTCCCGGAGGACGGACTCTTCCAGAGTTTCCTCACATTCATCCAACTGGCTAGGCACATGCCCATCGTTGTGGGATCCACGTCGCGAAGGAATGATTCCGCTGCATCACTAGGGCAAACTAAAGGCCTATTTTTGCTCTTCCAGGCCAGGATGAGGGTCGTAGCCATGCCTGCCAGCGTCGTGAATGTAAATATGATCAACAACCCCACTATGACGCCGGAGTGCCGGATCGAACAGGGCGTTTCATGCCGTTCACCGAGGCAAAAAAGCGCGGTCCTGTCAAAGATTTTCCAGTCGCTGAAGTTTCCAATGCCGAGTACTGACAGTGCGTTCTTTGGGGTAGTACCACATTGTTGGTGGGAGGTGGTGTTGCCGGCCTGCTGTTGCTGTTGTCCACATATCCAGCTGTTAGCGTTGTCTCCGGCATAGGACTGGCCGTGGTGGAAGATTTGACTGATGTTTCGAAGGCTCGTATCATCGGGGATGCTAGGAGTGACGACAAGGACCGTCCGATATTCGTTCTGATAGACGTTGGAATATGTCTCGACGCACTCTTGGTTACTTAGTCTTGCATAGCTATTAACAGAACTTTGGATGGCTCTAAATCTCTCCAGCTCTTCCGCGGACATTGGTGTTGTTGAAGCGATTGGCTGCCTTCCCTGCTGGTCTGAGATGAACTGCTCATTGACGATGGCCCAGCGATATCCATTCGCAGACATGGCCGTAAATATTGCCGAGTTGGCGCTAAACACATAATTAGCTACGTACCAGTAGCTTCAAAACCAATGTAAAGACGTACAATAAATGGAGCGGTACAGATGAAAGCACCAGGATGACATAGATCAACAGCTTTTTCCTTGATATGTACCTGAGATTCCGGAAGCCGATTGATCCCACACTGAGACATTTATGATGGGCGTGAGCGGCATCGATCTCCAGTCTCGAAGGACTATAAGCGAGGATCATGAAGGTCGTGCTTGCCGCGAGAACGATGGTTGTGAGGACGTTAATAACGACATGAAGCCTGGTGTTTAGGTTCTCGATCGCGTTGCAATTCCCGCGCTGGATGGTGCCGATGCCTCCGACGATTCCATACTGCACTTTTGCCCAAATCAACCACGCGACATTGAAGATGAATATGATAGCAACGGCTATGACGCAGTAAACCAAGAAACTTTGATAGCTAAAGAGGAGCCGCGTCGGTACTGCTTTCTTCGTGTCGTCTGTCCCTGCCACGGTGGCGCTCACCGCCTCCTTCTCCCTGTTGAGCCGCATGAGCCGCATGGTGCTATGGTCAGTGTGCAGATTCAGGCATTCCTAGAAATAATTCCTCAATGAAGTAGTCGGATGGTAATGGAATGGGTGAGTAGCGAGGAAGATAGCCGGGGCCCTGGGGTCTCGTTTTAATGTCAAGCATGCAATTTTAGGGGAAATGAAGGTGCGCGATGCGGTTTAAAAAAAATCACTCGCCGATCCAAAATGCGCTTCCAAGCTTATCCCACGAACGCGGAAAATTAATGTTCGTGATATAGGCCCAGGCTTGGCACTGGGAGGCGACGTCTGACCACTCTTGTTTGAGTTTTTGGTCCCCAGTCTGACGTGGCAGATGGACAGCAACTTGGAATGTTGGAATGGTTCAACCAATCCTCCATGTTTCATTGGGCTTCTGTTTCTCCAGAGAAAGTAATCAATGTTCCTGTGTTGGTCTGTTCCATTGGTCGTGGTGGAGCTAAGGTGAAGTCAAGATGGGCAGATTCCCTGAATAGGGTAATCACTTTTGACGGAAAGAGCGATACAGTCCAGTGTCATCTTACTGTTTCATTTTACACCCATGAGTCGCGACCAATTGGTAGGCTTGTGTGCAAATTTCCAGAATCTTTGAACAGGGGAGACAAGCCGAAGAGCCCAATCCCAATCCTCGAAGCTGCGGATGTGATTGTGGAGACGAACGTCGACAAGTTTTCAAACATTTATTAAAATTCGATTTAGCAAGGTGAATCTTTCCGGGCAGTTTAATCCATTGACACCTGTTGAGGAAGATGGCGCCCCGAAATAGCAATCCGTTCTAACCTCTTGATTACAGATGCTCCGGGCCAAGGTCTATCCTCCCGCCCTTCCCATAGACGGCATCTAGGGATGCCATACACCGTGATGTACGACCACATCTCAATGCTAATAATCTCGAATCGGTGGTAGATGCAATTCTAGGTCCGGAGCCAAGGTGATTCATGTCGAAGAGGATAAGGGACATGGGCGTTAGGTCCAGAGCTAACCGGGTGCTTACTTCCGTGACTTTGCTCTCCTCGTCATCCGGAGCAGAAGGCCTGCCTCAGTTTGGCAAAGCCACTTTTCGTGACAAGCTGCACTGAGGGCCCAGGGAAGGTGCACCTTCTCCGAGCTGCCAAACCTTGAGGGTTGCGTGTGCTCATTCAAGGAACCAGGCTGACGAACGGTTTACAATTACACTTTCTCTCTTGGAATTTCTTACCAAAAAGCCCTCCAGGCAGTCATGAACATGGAAGTATCAAATTACGTCTTCCATCCCAGCTTGTTTTCTTCTTTCTCTTCTCCTTCCAATTCTCTACGCAACTTCTCATACGCGAGGCAGTTTTTCGGCAGTCACTACATTTGTTCTTCTCAACAGCTTCTATCATACAGAGCTTATTATCACGCCGCTCAGCAGCTTACCGATCGACTCCATCTCCGTGATTTCCATCATGACCTCAGTCAACCCATCCCAGGTAGTCATGTCCCGATTTCTGGACAACTCGACGCTTAAGCAAAACGTCCGCCCACGACTAAGTATCTACACGGGCAACACATTCCCAAGGTTCCCTCACAATATCAAGGTCTTGTCACAGCTAGACTGTAAGTATCTTTTGGTCTAGGTCTTGACGAGAGATATACTAACTCTCTGTGGTAGTCGCTGCCTGGCAGATCCTCCTGCCCTTATGGACTCAGGGCGAGTGGAATTAATCTGCGTTCTAGCCGGTCCAATGGTGTCATACCGCTGTCGTCGGGGAGGTCGGGGTTGAGACCTCGTAGGAGGGATAGCGGCATGTCACCCATTTGCTCAAAGCCCGTTGGCATTGTTGCTAGTAAATAGTAGGGTGGCTCATGCCGGCACCAAGGTTCGCTAGAGTATGCACCGCGTCCAAGTCATTCATCATCACAGCCCAGTGTAACGGCGTGTTTCCCAGATCATCGAGGATGTTGATATGACATGGCCGCAACAAGATACACTCTTCCAGAGGAATTGTGTTCTTGCCTAAAACGGCATCATGTATCACGCTGGTTGACCTCTGCTCGTCGCCATCTGATTCGGCCAGTTGCTGGAGGACTTGGAGGACTTCTGCATCGAACTTGTCTGGAGTATGTAGATACTCTCGTGCCCAATCAGCCGCAGACCTGTTTTATTGAAGAAAACCTCTCAGTATTAGAGTTTTGCCGCCTAAACAATTCCTTAGTCGATTTTCAATGGCCTGGGCTGCGAATGGGATAAATCATCTTACCTGCCGGAGAGGTCCGGCATTCTCGGACCAGCCCCAAAGCGAAGCAGGAATGGTATACAAGACCATGTACAGCAGTCCAAGGCGAGCTATATGCGTCAGTCTCATTACTGTAGTCCTTTGAACATGTTCTTACAGTCAATAGAGTACGTCCATATCTACTCTCAATATCTGTCGGGAGTATTTGCAAGCTCGATAGCTCTCTCTCAATGTTTTCAGTGTCGTCGGACACCAAAATTTGGCCTATCCCATTTCCAGAAACTATCGATGACGCCAGCATCCATACCCTCAAACGGACGATGACCCGTCATGATTTCGTAAAAGGTCGAGCCTAGAGCAAATATTTCCCGCTCCACTGAGACAGTTGTAACATCGGGAAGGTAATAGCTTGTCTCATATACTGTCAAATAAACGGCTATGCACGTGCTCAACTCTCTTTAGGTTCTTGGAATAGAATGGTTGGCACAGATACGCCTTCCTGTCAGAGGTCTAGTAGACACCTATATTGGAAGTGGGTTTTCGGGTCATCTATACATGTCACCAAGTTGCTCTTTCCTATGGCCATCATGGTTCTTGGCCGTTGTAGTGAGGCGTTGTATCTGGCAAAATCCTTAGATAGTCACTCATATTCATTGAAGACTGGATGTTCCTCTCATTATGAAGTGACTGTTCGACGCGTAACAGGAGTCTTTATTCGCTTTAGTTTCCGGATCCTACCATAGGCGCACTTGATTTAGGGATGCGCTTCGAATCTCCCCACGATTTCGTCGCGGAGCGGTCTCTACCTCTACCGTCAAACTTGGTGTGCTCTTCGGAACCAGAAACGTTCTTTTTCTCTCGTTGCAAACCTTCCCGTTGTCAAAGTCAGTCTGTCCCAGTAACAAATACCACATCCGTCGTGCAAACACATCCGTCATGTTCCATACACTTCCATATCGCCAAATGCGAAATTAGGCACGTTTCCAGATCATCCCGAGTCGCTGGAAAAACGAAAACATGGATCCCTTCGGGATATAACCTGCATAGGTAGATTCCCACCATGCCGCGAACGTATCTGATGTATTGAACACGTCAGTAAGGGTATTATATGAAAGGAAAAAATTGGATGATGTCGTCTTACCGGCCACAGGTCCAAGTTCCCCAAAGCCAAGGGCTTCCACGGCCCATGGGGCCATGAGCACCAAGACACCCACTGCAACTATGACCAAAAGCCCAGCAACAATCTCCGGGTGGTCCTGGGCAAAAGCGAAGCACGCTTTCGCTGCGGCTTCGGCTGTGTCGATGGCCTCAGCCAAGGCCTGGCCGAGCTTTTTACGGCTGTCCCTGAGTAGGTCAACCAGGCGTTCGAGAACTCGTTTGGCGATGCTTTCAGTCCATCCTTGGGGGCCAATGGACTTATCCAACTGTTTTCTCAACTCTTGTCTATTCTTTTCAGTGGCCTTCAAGAGCTCTATGATCTCGTCCGCAATTTCTTCGTCTGATCTGGTGGTAAAACTTGGGCGAAGACTAACTGGTTGCCGAACCGGTGTGTTGTCGTTTCCGCAGAAGTAACCGACGAGTTGGGTGGGTGTATTCATCGTGGCACTTAATCGGTTGAAAAGGCTGATAAATAGGGAAAGGTAAACGAAGACAGAAACCGACCGAAGTTAGAAGCAAAATGCTTAAGAAAGAACTTGAGCAGAAAATTAAACTGGGCAGAGGTGAAATGGGGCCAACACAGCAAAATATGAGCTCTGCCTGCCTGATTTAATCACATGAACCTCGTTACACAAACCCCTCTCCATCGCTCCTTTCCTCCATCTATTATTCTACCCCTCATCATAAGTACATACATAAATCTTTTCTAGGCAACAAAAACGAGGGTAACTAGACTCCTACCTGATTTGCCTCTGGAGGTTTGCATTGCCATAGACGGGTTCCAAGTCATTTCCGCCGTGGACAATAAGACTAGGGGAACAGTGTCTGCCAGATACGGGAATGTGTGGAGTGTTTCAGTATTTTCCCTGTTCAATCAACCCATAACCAACTTTTACAATACTTCGTGGCACGCTGTCGAACTATTCTTGGGCATGCCCGACGAGACCTTGATGTTAGTTCCGAGTAAGCGTTTTGGATGAGGGGTGTAGAGAAGTGTTCTATTGATCTATCTTTTCCATACTGAATGGTGAGTGTCTATGCATTCCCTTATGCTCTATTAGTACATTTTCCGCCCCATCCTCCATCTCGTTACCGGTTTCCTGCCACATCCAACGTCATGTATCCAAAATACTCATTTCCCGAGTTTCATTCCAGCCACTCCCGTCTCGGTCATCATCACCTTCACAAGGTCATGGAGCGGCTGCGTAGATTCATGTTCAACCCCGTCGAAATAGGACAACCCCGCCCCGCCATCCTTCACAAACCGCTCAACGAGGCAATGAACTATCCAGCCAATACCCGGAGCATGCAGCGCCATTCCACTTCTACTGAGCTCTTCTTTGTCAACCCTGCTCATAAGGTCATCCCAAAGGTCTCTCCAGCGGGTTGTAGCACGGAGAATTCTTGGAGAGAGGAGGGAAAGGGTACAGTTCAGGACGGCGGAGACAGAGACGGCATGGACAGCTAGCAAAAAGCGTTAGGCTTACAGGCTTTTCTCTGGAACACTTTGAAGTATTACGCGGTGTAGACTAGGGTTGGTCCCAGGAGGATGACTCACCGAAGATCAGAATTTCAAGATCCTTGACAGTTAGGGCGCGTAAGCTGCGCAGATGTGATGTACGAAGCCAGCTATCCCCCAGGAGAGCCTCGACGCAGAAGCGCGCTGAAATGTTCCGCTGAAGTGACCCTGTCCCATTTGAAGCCACGAGTTCTTGGAACTCTATCACATCCTTGGCCTTCCAGTACGACCTTATGCAAGGAAGATCGCACTGCAACTCGTATATCGATGCTTGAGGCGGGCAATGAAACGACCCACTCTGCTGCCAGTCTAGGATGAATAAGAAATTGGTGACTCTAAAATTTGTTTCAGCATCGCCATGGCCCTAGATCAGAAGATTATGAGCCGCAACACTCACCTTATACAAGTCTCCAAAAGAATAAAGTCTTCCCATGATGGCACATTTCCCTCGGGTGTTATTACATGCTTTATCTTGGTGAACCCAAAACCTCGCACAGCTTCGAGTAAAGCTGGGAGCCGCACCTTGCGACTTCTTTTCCTCGCATCGGGCCTACTTGTAATCCACTGGCGACCGTAAGTAAGCATAGCCGCTTGCATCAGCGCGACAAGCTCACGATTTTTCCAGGCCGGTGTTTGCAGAGTCCGCTGGAGGTCGACTTGCTCTTTCAGTCGACTAAATACATACTCCTCAGCTATGTCGAAGCAGGCATCGCGCTCAGCGACGTCCTGGGTGGGATTGTAGAGCGACCCGCAAAGGAAGGCGGATATCAACAGCGCCGGGTCGGCAATGTCGATGTCAAAGGTGGGGCGGTGAACGAGGGGGATGACAACGTTGGTCCATCTGAAAAATGCAGAAAGGTGGGACTTTAAATTTTCTGCAGAAAATATCCTCTTCATTGCCGGCATGTCTATGTCAGGAATGGATGAAGCATCTTGAGGGCTGTGATCAGAATGCGCCGATTTCCGAAAGCGATCTAGGTCGTCGACGAGCCGGACGGAGCAAAGCGATAAGCTGTCGAAGACTAGATCAGAGCCATTGCCAGAGCTCGGGGTTCCCATATCCAAGTCTTGAAGGAAGAGATCACCATAAATACCCTGTGTGAACTCTTCGAGATAATATTGATTCATACTCCACGAGAAAGGGCCATAGTCCATTGGAAAATCTTCAACTACTGGTACCGCGGGTGATGCATTAGATGGCGCCTCCAAGATGATGTCCTCACGTGGGTACTCATCCTCATTGTCTTCATCAATCACGGACTCAACCATGGAGGATGCGAGGGGGTCAGAAACGCCAAGGAGAAAAGGAACCGCCAATCTGGTAGTACCTTCCGAGGCGTTGGTGGCCGTTGAGGAAATGAGTTCATCGGTGATGTGTAGAGCGGGATCTTCGAGACGTCTGTAGGTGCATTCCGAGTCGCGGGATAGGCAGCGGGAACACGGGTTGCCGCTATCACAAGAGGATTTACTGTGGAAGCAGGCATCGCAGGCCCTAGGCCGCTGGCCGCGGCGGGCTGCTGGCGGGGTTTCGTGGGTAGTTTTATGGGGGCAGCTCAGGGTGTGTTTCCGGCAGACATCCCTGTGTGTGTCCTCGAGGAGACGCCGTCAGTGCATTGTGGTGCGACCCGTATGCCGCGGATTGACCAAATGGTAGGCTTGTTGTTTTTAACCCTACAACGCGTGGGAAGCGGAATACGGGAGGGTGTCGATCAAGAGATGTACGTACCTCCGGCTGAAGTTCTTGGAGCAATAAGGGCATCTGAATCCCTCTGCCGCATCATCTAAGGACTATTAGTTAGTACCAGCCCCCGTGTCTACCCTATCGGTGCAATTTCTCCCCGGAGGTGGGACCACGGTGGACTAACGAATGGCTTCATGTCGTCTCAGATGGCTCGTTCTCTTGTATTGTTTACCGCAGGTCATGCACGTTTTCGGCGGGATAGCGCCTTCGGCTGCGGCTGATGTCGATGAAAACATCCAGGGAGGGAGGACGCGGGTCTACTGCAGGATCTGTGAGACCTTGATACAGGGCCAAAATTGTAAGATCAGTATCAGTGGCCGGCTATGGGTTCCAAGGATGAATTTGGGGGGTGCTGATGCTGGGTGCATGGATACAGGTCTTGATGCAATAACAGAGTGAGAGAAGATGAAGGTGGGTTTTTTCCGGGCTGACGACGTCACCGAATCTGAACTGGGGACATGATTGGCTAGATGTAACGAAAAGGGCTGAATAGTTAATTTTGACCAATCATATACCGAGGTATGTTTTCTGGACCTCCACTCGTCACGGAATATTCCGGTGGGGCCCGGTGGGTTATTTCCGCCCCGCGCAATCCGGGGTTGTCTAAAGCCGGGGTTCCAATTTCCTTTTTTTCGCTCTTCTCACATTCCCGCGAGTTCTGCGCTCACAACGATGCGGTGATAAATGAAACAAAATCTGGGATCGGTCGTGTCTTCACGGGTAACAACTCCTCATTGAGTAGTCAATGTCCTCAACAAGTCCATCTTAGTGTCGGCTTCTTTAAAAACAGGGCAGTCGTCTCACTGCTTGAACGGACTCAGCTTCATCTCCAGTAGCTAAAAGCAATGAGAGAAGAAAATTGGATTTTTGTATTGCAAAATTTAACGCTGTTATCACCGCCATTCTAACAGCCGATGAAGAGAAGATTCCAACAGACCTAAAATGACTCCTAGGTCCGCCGCCAAATAGAAGTTGGCCCACAAGCAGCACTCGACAAATTCCATCTAAACCGTCGCACGCTAGTTCGAAACAACAGGCTTCTTTTCGTCTCCAAGAAGAATCGGGGCGGGCTGGGCATCGCTGACGCGCACAGCCTTGTCCTGCGACCCGTTGTCGTCTTCTTGAAGCTGGAGCTGCTTGGCAAGTTTTCGGCGGCGGAAGACGTCGTCGACTAATCGGACGGTGGCGAGAGTAACGCCGAGGGTAAGGACGGCGATGTTGACGCCGAAACCGCGTCGGTATTTCGGCTTGTCATCGGATCGGAAGATTTGAGCGCCGTAGCTGAAATCCAATTAGAAATACTACTAAAAGGGGAAGGGGAAGGGAAGGAGCTACGAACATCCCAGCAGTATTGGCACCCATAATTACCCTTTAATCGATTTACATGTTAGTATCTTCTTTTCTTCGACGAAGTGCAGATGCAGTCCGGCGACTTACATGGCCATAGCGAGTGCTCGTTCCTCAGAATCTTCGCACGTGAGAGACATCCAGGCAATGTTGAGAGGGTGAGAAAACGTTCCAAAGGTCTGGGTCCACACAACACCAAAGTATCGCACACCCTTGCTGGTCATTTCAGTGAAAATTCGGTTCATAACATAGGCGAGCAAGTGCATGCTGAGACCGGCGATGGCGGTTTCTCCCCGGCGGTTGCTGCATCGGATGAGATTAGTAAGAAACACAGCGATGAGCCGCATCGGAGCGAGAAAAAAGAACTTACAAGTGGTCGGAGACATAACTGAAGGCCCAGGAGGTAGGAATTTGGAGGAAAAGACCCACGGAGGCCATGGCGTTACTCTTAAGCGCTTCATATCCGAAACTCCTAACGATGGTCGGCGCGTAGGTATCGAAGGCGCGTTGGGGACCGTTGTTGCAGAGGGTGATGATTACGTGAGCATAGAGACGCCAGTTCGAGAACTAAAAAAAGAATCGAGATAAAAGGTGGTGCGGTTAGAATTTTAATTCGCAAATCGGTGATGATTGAACCATTGGGGCCGGTAATGAATAGTAAACAAGGTGGCGTCGGTATGGTCAACGTGGGGGTGGAAAAGCTAATGCGAACTTACGGCCTTCCTGAATGCCGGGCGGCCAATCGACTTCTTCTTCTTTCCCTTCATGGGGTCGTCGCGGATGACGCGCGTGCGGAGAATGTGGATCTCCCGCTCGGTAAACCAGGATTTGCCGGGGAGGAACGTGCTGCATGGGTTCTTGAACGAATCGGGGAGGAAGAAGCCGAGAATGAATCCGCTGAAAACCGTAAAACAGCCCATAAGCACAAACAACCAGAACCACCCAGCCTTGCCGCCCACGCCGCGCATATGTAGGATGCCGTACGCAAGAAGCTTCGAAGATGCCTGGCCGAACTGATTACCGAAGTAGAAGAACATCACTCGCTTCGCCGTCTCGCTTCGCGTGTACCATGTTGACAGCGTCCAAAGTCCGCCGGGGATGAATCCGGATTCGGCCATGCCCAAGAGGAATCTACAAGCGACGAAGGAGCCGTAGCTATTCTGCCAGGCCTGGAAGGTGCTGACAATACCAAATAGGAAAAGCTGCAGGGTGATCCACTTTCCGGGGCCCACTCGGTACAGAATCATGTTCGATGGGATTTCGAACAACACGATGCCCTAGACGATATCAGGAATAAGACTCATGACGGCTGCAGTAGTTTTTAGATTTGGGAAATCACAGACAAGCGAGAGCATCTGCTGGCCGACGTTAAACTCATTCTGCGTGATGCCCACATCCTCCATCATGTTATCCGTGATGGCATTTGACACGTTACCGCGATCCAATTGGAGACTGACTGAAGTTAGAAATGAGAACCACCTCCTATGTTTTCAACCTGCTGGTTATTCTAAAATAAAAAGCGACTTTAAACGCACCAGAAGAAACCTAGGGTCAACAAAGGCATGATAATAAGATCCAGCCTGCACCCGGGGGAGTTCAGTTAGCCTCAAAGCTTATTTCTACGTGTGGTTACACAAAATCACTCACTTCCGCTTCGCTCTGCGCTCCTCCTCCGGCGTCCAGTCCACCGTAAGAGTTAGGGACTCCTCATCCTCGGGAGGGGGAGGGAATTTGTCGGGGTTTGCGAGGCCCATCGTAATCTCAGTCAATGAAAATAAGCCGGTCTTCCGCGGAGGTGTTCGTCTATGTCGTATGAATTTCCCAAAATAAGCACCGGGCGCGTGATTTGCATGAGAGGGTGAGTGCCAGCGTGCCGGATATCCGGGCTCCTTTTAGAGTTTCCCCCATTTCGTCGATCCTCCTCATGTCGATAGCTTTGTGTCATTCGATGAGCTTCAAGAAACATGGCTGATCGGAGTTCGAGGGCGTGGGTCGCGAAGTAATGGTGAAATGCAAGGTGACGAGCACGCAATTCGTGCCTGTGGGAGGGGCCAGATGCAATACTTATACGTTTTGAGTCCCCATGTGCCCGCCACAGCTGGCCAAGAGCTTGGGAGCTTCAGAACTTGGACGACAAACATTAAGGCCTCAACCCTTCCGAGAGTGGGATGGGGACTTGGCCAAGGCGACACCAGACGAATCACAAAGGACGATAACATCGAAGAAGGGAACGACACTTTCTTGGCCATGTCGGCGACTCCTTGGGACCAGGGCGGACTGGTCGCCGAGATGGGGTAATTCCCGTGGCGAGGAGCTGTCCAGCTCCGCAGATTCTCTTGGCTGCAGGGAAGGTGTGCTGCAATTTTGGCGCTAGAGCCACTACGCCAAGCTGCCAAGATGATGAGATGTGAGCAACTGACGAAGTTGGGACAGTGAAGGAGCTCCATTGCTGCGAAACATCTCCCAAATCCCCAACCGAGAATCGACGCACCATGTGAATTCGGACTGCAAAGGAGAAAAAGACTGGGAAATATTGAGAAACTGCCCGCGGGGGGCCATCTTGGCAGATTCAATTTATTGAAGGCGACCTTCAGCTCAGTTCTGGCCGGGTCTGCAGAGAACGACGATGCGCCCAGTTCCGCAGACGGAATCGCTACGGCATTAAGACTGCGACCCCGCGTGGATGACGCCTCCGCAGTTTCATTCGTCCCAGTTGACCCTGGGCGCTGTCTTGGTCTTGATGACTGTCGGCATTGCCTAGCGTGCAAAAGCTTGTCCTTTCTGGCGCCATGAGTGGTCTTACTCATTTATTAACCGGCCCAGATTCGACGCGATTTAGTGATCCGCATCCAGAGCCTGCCTTTGAGGATGCGCCCCGATTCGAATCCATTCGGATTGCATTCCATTTCTCAGCATACTTGACTACGCCTAAATCCTTGATGCTTGCCATTTCTCTGCTTCAAGGGAGAAGAGGGGGAGAGGGGAAAGAGGGGGAAGGCCAGGGTGGGCTGGATCAATGTGAGGGTAGAGGATTCTGGAAGGAATCCGAAAGCTTAACCAACGCAACACCCCCACGTCCTCCTATGTTCTTGTGAGGTTACAGCACGCAAATGCAAGGTAATCATGATTCCCCATCCCGGTTCCCACAATCTTGGCTCCTGCATCCCCTCTTAAACATCTGATTAACCAATGTCAAAGAATTCATCAGAGGTGGGATGTTTTCAATATTTGTTTCCGCTCGGTGACGAATCGGGAGGAACTGGTTCGCTGGTGGCTGGTTGCCAAGCTGGTGATTCGCACGAAGCGTGACCACCTTCCTAATTCAGTCGGCCAGACCCCAGAAACTTCGGGCTTCGATGGGAGGTTCATCGACCACCAGATGTAAGGCTGCGCCAATACTGCCTCTCATGTCCGAACTACGGACTACGCCGTATGGACAAGGCAGGGAATACCTGTGTATGGCGAGCCTTTCTTATCGACATATTGCGACTAGTTAGAGCAATGGAGCTAGTGTGTGGGATGAAATGGACTCCTTGCTACGAATCAAAGCTATTCGATGGTTCTTTATATCGTATTACCAGATACACCTTCGCAGACCCAAATGATATGAATATCTAGGGCCATGGCGTCAGATTCCACCAGCTTCATTCCCTCTAAGTATTACCTTATATAGCAGCCTGCAGGCTCTCTCTCCTCTTCTCACGATAAATAGGTCGAGATGTTCTCCACGCAACTGGTTACATCGGCGTCCCAGATGCGCCTTCCCCATCACCACCACCCGTGACAGCCCATCCCTTATATATCCAAATTCGTCAGCAAGCTTCCACCCTTGGTCAGTTGACGCTTGACGCGTTCGGTAACCACGATGGTTACGATCGTTCCAGCCCTCGCCTGTTCGATCCGCCCCTTGTGCTACCGGCTTTTTCAAGCGGAAATTGGCTCTCCGGCTCTCGCGGCGCTCTACCTCTTATGAGGGTCAGTTACGACAACAATTATTCGACAAATCATTCCTGGCGGGGTGATGCCTCAGGAGGTTCTCCTCCTTTACAATTGGTAGACAGAATTCAAACAAAGCCTTAAGGCAGACTCTGTGACTAAGTGGTAAGGTCGAGGGAG